>CABFWO010002128.1:31038-135854 GCA_902155825.1 Timema genevievae
GGCCTAATATGTCAGGATAGCTTGTGGGGAAGAATATGGATGGAGGCAAAGTAGATGTTTGGGCTCGTAATTTATAGAAGGCTTAGGTTTTAAGGGTTTCGTAATAGCACTACAAGTCACTATAAAAATGTGACGTTAAAAATATGTTACAAAAAAATATAAGGATTTAGACTCAGAAGCTCGTTAGAGAACTGGCTTGGCAAGGAATATCTAGCCGATGTCTCGACTGACACAACTCCACAGATTTAAATCCAGTACCTTGGGCACGATGGTCACCCTCCAACATAACTACCCGAAATTCTAAGCCATGTGGCCCCGAAAACTGGCATTGTTACCCCTCTGAATACATATTATTTTTTCAGCCCCGCTAGCTCTAAAACAGAACCATTTATACTTTAAATCAGCCTAGTTGCCGAGACAACGTGGATAAGATGTTTTGATTTGTCAGCGGCTTCGTCCTAATGTTTATTAGCACATCATAACAAATAAATTAGACCAGTTCTTTCGCTCACTACTTGCAACACTATTATGTTAGGTTTAAACAAACATCTCCAATATAGGGCAGGGTGATTGGCTCGGCGATCATTTGATTCTTTGGAAACTGCTGTATTTTTTTTAATGAAAATTGGATTGTTAGAAGAAAGTAAAGTATCCAAGGGAACAGCAAGTTTAACTATTTCAGATTTAGATACCTACTTGTTTATAAAGAAGGTGTTTTTATCAGTTTTGTAATCGTGAAGATTCAATATCTCGACATTATGATGAATCTTAACGTTTTATGTAGGTACTCTTGAACTCAAACATGGATCTTACATTCCATCTGTCAATCTGAATGTTTGTCTGTATCTGGTGCTAGAGTCAAATGGTTTGATGAATTTTATTAAAACTTTATATTTAGATGTTATGTGACGTCAAATTATCTAGAGGCTAATCATAATTTTGATTCTATTTCTAAAACTAAGGTATTTTTGAGTTAATGAGTAATTTTATAAACTGGATTTAGAAAAAAATTGATCTAAGCTGCTCAAAATTAACATTAATAGATATTTTCATATGCTTATCAAAATGTATGTTTGTTTGTAATGAGTAAAGTTTATTTGAGGGCAGTTTATTGACAACAGATTTTTGAATATTTGAAATATAATAGGATATTAAAGTACTATCGAATTTAATGCCCACAATCAGGAGCCAATTAAAGTGATATAGGTTCGCGATGGGCGCCAATTATTGTGATATCATTTATTTATTTAGATATTTGCCCCATGATTGAGCACCAATTATAACAATATCAGGTTTTACGATGATGACAACGTGAGCATGCCTTACTGCGCACTTGCACGCTGTTATGTGATCTAATTATTTCTGGTTTTTGTTCTTATGATGAGTAAGACTTCCAATGTTGTACACGATTTATTTAGATGATTACACCTTCGGTACTTAAGATATGATATTAAGTGAGACAGTTTTTGTTTAGTTACAGATTGTTTTTCTGTAATTTTACTCTCTAATATATTACTGTGTACTCTATGGATTTAAGTTACTGGCACTGTTATTAATATATTACTCTATAGATTTATGTTACCGGCTCTGTTATATTACTGAGTTTTGTATTTTTGTTACCGGCACTGTTATATTACCGAGTTATGTAATGTGATATTACACTCTATTAATATATTACTCTGTACTGTAGATTTATGTTACCGGCACTGTTAATATATTACTCTTACTGTTATATTACCGAGTTCTGTAGATTTATGTTACCGGAATTGTATGTATTACGCCGTACGGCTGTTGCCCGACTAAGAATATCCAAATTGACAGAAGCGCCAATCTAGAAAGAGCTGATTTGTTGTTTGAGTACCGATTCACTGTCGTGACTCTTAACCTCGTGAATGAAATTTAATACCAGATGATGTGAAACCGATTGTATGTATTAATACACACCAGTGGCTTATATATTACCTACCCCTTGCTTCTTGGACGCCTTGTCAACAGTGTTAAAACTAACCAATAGAAAAGTTCCTGGCAACCCGATGTTGTGAAAGCTGGCTTCCTATTGGGTAGATGGAGCCAGCGTGTCACAAGATCTTTCTAATACAACAGAGTTGATCTTTTAATGAAAAAAAAGTTTTAAAGCGCAATACATTGACATTATTTCTGAAAACGCGTGATTTTCCATGGATGAAGTACTAAAAGGAAATTTTACATATAGTACTTTAAAGAAAAATACACTTCCTCCATGACTTTTTGAATATATGAGATGGGTCCAAAACAGTATCATTACAATACACGTGAAAGTATGAACGATTGTGTGGTTCTGTTTTTTTAACTTGTACTATTTTCGAAATGAGTTTCATTATTAAATTTAAATAACTGGTACGAAATTAAAAAAAAAAAGAGTTTAACTAATCGGTATAACTTTATCAATAACTACAATTACCCAATAAAGTCATTATTACATAAATAAGTAAACTGAAACCGATAAAGGGGAAACTCTTATCGTAACTATATATTGTTGGCAAGTACAAAGTGCAACGCAGACATTTTTCTCTAAATGTGTTCAGCGCCGCCCAGAAACGGGCTGGTGGGGGTGGGAGAAATGGGACATTATTACCTGGAGTATCACTTCTCGAGGTTTCAGGCACTCATACATGTATATTTCACAGTAATGTGTATTCCACAACAAACCACAAATAAACATACCTTCCGCAGCCACAATACACGTGCATAAAAGCTAACATTTTAACTGTTTTTTAAAGGTGTTGCGCGTTGTAAAGATAATAATAATTTAGCTTAACGAATTGAAGTAAATTTTTACAATATTTTCATGCACATATTAGCTACGGTACCTATATTAGTTTTTATTAACATAATATTTAAAACTTAATCTAAGTTAATTTTTGTATGAAGGAGTGCCCCCAAAATTCCATCTCCACGGTGCACTGAATCTTCTGGGTAGGTCTCTTTGTGTCATTGTCTCTGAATAAAAAGAAAGAAATAGACCAAAAAAGATGGTTTGTAAAAGTATTGACTTCTTATTTAGTTGTGTGGCAGTGGCTTTATCCTTTAATCCACCTTGCATTCTTTGACCTGGCAATGAGTATGGACTTAGCAAAGTGCGCTAAATTTGAATTAACGTAAGACTTGGTCTTCGTATTTTATATTTGAGCTTTTCTCCTTAATAAGTTTTACTTTTATTGATATTATCTTTCTTTTGTTTTATTCTTCTACTCTGCTCTAATCCATTAATAGTTGTTTTCTCTGTTTCCAAGAGTAGTGAATATTTTTCTTCTTTATAGCTTTCATTGTTTTGCAACCTCTAAGTTTTTTTCGCTTTGTATGGTTACCGTGATAACCATTGTAAAGAAAAGAAAACAAAATAGGACTCTCAAAAAAGACGCGCTGGTTTTTGGATGTAGAAGAAAATGTTTGTGCAAATACCAGTTAATTTTATGGCATAAAATTGCTGTTCCATCTACGAGCATTGGCTGGAATCGAAGACTGGACCTGGTTCTTCACATAAAAACAAGAGAAGTTCATGATAAAGATGAACAACTTAGTGCTACAGCAAGAATCAAGAATGGTCTACTTTTTTTTTGTATCTCTTCACCTCAAGACAGCAGGGAGACGAGTAAGATTTTTTAAAAATTAACAATTCAATTCAGGACTACTAATTGATTTCTACCACCAACTAAAAACTTGTTAAACACTTATTTAAGTTTCCCTCTTCCTACCCTATGACCTTTTCCTCATGTCATTAAAAAAAACTAAAATAACAACTAGAATTATACATATATATATTTTAGATGGTTTTATTTAACAAACTTTCTTTACACACTTATGTTCAGCCCTTCAGGTGAGATTGTTTGTTTTTGTGTTGTTTTCTTCCAAGGCCAGAATAAGAGTCCTTTTATTTGTATCACACAACTCAATGGTGGCCCCCTTTTTTATTTCACTAGTATTTAGTACTTCACATCCAAATCCAGGGATTACAGTGGATACACTTTAAAGAGTAAGTTTCCCTGGTAATTGTATTTCTCTCTACCGGGCCATATAAAAATCACAAAAATATCCTACCTCTTTACATCACTGCGGATACCTTGAGAAGTTAGAGTCTCGTTTTTTTTTTCTTTTTTCGTGTGTTCTACCGACTGAGCTGCCTAGTAGTGAGAGGGTAGTTTCGTGTTTAATTTAGTTACACTATCTTAGAATGAGAATCTGATCGTTGAACTATTCCTTATAAATCCACCTTATTAATTGCCAATGATCTCATCTGCATGTAGGCACAGTGGGTTGATACATATTATGCTAGTACCTAGCAGTAGAAACTTACAACACAAAAGTTGAAGCCATAGCTTAAACACAGGGCTAAAACCTGATGTTTATTGATGTTCCACACATTGTAAGATTTGTTTAAAAATATTAATGTTGATACACCGAATTAAGTGGAACGTGCCAAAGTAGGAAATTAAAGTTATTGTAGGCTCTTAAAATCCACAAAAAACATTAAGAAAGACATAATACTTAACAATTTGGTTGTAGCTTTTAAAAAACCATATATACAATAATTAATGATTCTGTATATATATATGATATCACTTTATGTCTACTATCAGCTGTATCACTTCAAATCATTACAATTTTTTTTTCATATGAGCACTTCATTAGCTTTCTCTTGCGCGATCGATGGGTAAACATGGTTTTATGGAGTCAATTTAGATGTTCCTTCATTATTTTAAAAATAATACCATGCGGGAAAATGTAGATAGAGAAATGATTTTAATTGAAGGTGGCAACATTGTCCAAAAAGTCAAGTAAAAGTAAACATGGACAAAAGATAAATAAATATTGTTCTTTTACACCTCAGATTAATTTAATAAGATACACACAAACATACACGTTAACAATAATGTTAGATATTTCCAATCATGCCTCTTTATGCTACAGTTGAAGAACAATATTCAAGATGGGTAAGCCAAGTAAATTAAAGTAATCTATTTTGATGATAAAATTACTTAATTATAAATTATATTATACTAATTTTTTTAATTAAATCACATGACAATATGCTATTTATATGGAGTTTACCTTTGCATACGTTTATTTTGTTAAATACATACCTATTTATGTAAGAAACTAAGAACACACTACAACTGATTGTGTAAGATGTACTTGCCAGTAAAAGTTGATATATTATTTAAGTTATTTTATCCCTCAGTCTAAAAATAACTGATTAGGTGACCTTTTTATTCTCTATGTAGCTTAAACACAGTTAAATTATTGCAAATAGTTGAGCTGTTACACAACATATCTTGCATTTAAGGCACTTTTTTTTCCAAACAAAATATTTCTATATTGTTATTTTATATTATTTTACTTACTTGCTAGTTCAAAAGGAGATAAAAAAGTTAGGCCTCTCAAATAAATCATAGGCTACCTTTAGGTCACGGTCTCACTCGCAAACACTTGTACAACTCAAACTATATTCCAAAGTATAGTTGTTATTAGAAACACGCAATAATTGTCTATAACGATGACATTTTATCTTCTCGCTTGGAGTAAACCCAAATCTTACAAGTGAAACACAATTGCCTTTTTATCTTATTTAGAAATAATCTTGAACAACAACAATTTAACGAATTTAGATTCAATTTTCCATCACAACTAAACTGATTTCAACTGCTATGAATATCTATGTAAAATATAAAATATATGGAGGTTGTTCCAGTTCTGGCCACTGTACCACTTCTGGCTACATTCATTTTAAATCATATATAAAACCTAACCCTACTTGCATTCATAAATTGAAATTTCAAATATTATTGATTAAATAAACAATTTAATGTTTATAGAAAAAAAGTCATACAACGCAAAGGATTAATGGTCAACAATATAATGCAAAGATCATAAATCACCACATATTATGTTTGTCAATACAGTATCTACGTTTCTCTTTAAATGTATCCCTTTTGATTTTTGTTTTAATTGTATAATTATCATATTTCTTTGATTCCGAGACGCACTTTTTTCCCCACTTAAACATCTCTGTTACGTTGTGATCCTCCACCACCATCGACCGAATCCTGACCTCCTTCCTGACCCTGCCGAAGGCCACTGTTGTGAAACCAGGAAGGAAGGTCATGAGATAGTGACAATGGCAGAGGATTACCCAGCCAAAGCCATTTTATTGGACCAAGAAGAATACAATAATTTAAGACATTAGTACAGAAAAACATGAAGAAATTGAACTAACAAAACAATCTGGCGGACGGTTCAGGCTCTCCATATCAGCGGCTTCATCCAGTTCTAGAGGACCACCCTCGTGGCGATAGGTAACATCCTCTGGTTCCCGTTGATCCTCTTCCTGATCCTCGGTCGCGATAGATGATCTCTACCGGAGGTGCAACTGGAGGCTGGAACCTCGTGTAAAGTGGTTGGGGTTTCAGGCCCTTAGTTCTAGATCATTTCTTTTATATAATTGAATTAGTTTACCATTGTTATGATCAAGATACTGAAAGTACTAAATTTATAATACATTATTGTTTTCCATTCGTCTAGGCCTAATTTAAGCTCTATGTTAGGATCAAATGTTCTAATTATATTTAAGTGTGGAGTTTAATATTAATTTTAAGTTGTCTTAATTTCAACCAAAGTTGTAAGCAATATATGTTTTAAATTTCAATTCATTAACTTCATTTTTCGACCTTTAACTTTTAAATCAAGTATTTTTCATTTTTGTAAAGTCTTTGTGGGAATTTTAGCTTCATCTAAATTTATTACTTTTACTTTTCACTTTTTAGCATCGTGCTATTTAATCTTATCTGTACCCGGAAGCTGTGAGATTCACCTGTGGCTTGCATGTGTGGCTTCACAGTGGAAAGGGGAGGTTTGGCGCGAACAGCCAGCCAATCAGCACATCCGATTTATCGTCTGTGTTTGACCCTATGTGGAAGAGAAGCGTCAGACGCAAGGCACTCGCCGGTTAGCACGCGAACAGACTAGACATATATTCAGAAGTTATTTTCGTGTTGATCAAAGCGTGTTTAGAGATGGGTGGGAGGAAATGGAGATCATGTGGCTAAATGACCACTACATTAACTATTTATCCATATTCTTATACTAAGTAATTTGTTTTCTTTACATTAAGTAACCCGTGGTGCAAAATGTCAATAATATTTATTTAAAATAAAACTTAAACTTCTACTCTATAAATTTCTACTTATTTGATCGGCGATGTTGTCTAGCCCCACCATTAATTTATTAACCCTGAGATGCTCTACTAAACACACTGGCTGCCGCGGACCTATACAAATATGAAGCTGAGAAGAAGATGGAGAGATTCGTCTAAGCTCACCCGGTGGGTCTCTGGCCATGCCGGCATCTCCACCTCCAGCCGCGATGGTTGTTGTACACCCCTTTGTCAGAGCAATATGTATGATGTTCACTCTTTGGATCAGTGTCTTCTGCGCCTCCCGTGGAAGTGCCGAATAATGGACTGTCATTGGTTTACAAATCCCGGTATCATTTGATTTGCTGTCTTCTTGATTGTGTAATAATAGCATTAAAATACTCCGCCACGTCTTTAGTTTGACACCTTATATAAGTTAGGACTTTTCAAAGTGGACTCCACCTGCCTTTTAGAGTCTGGCAGCCAGTGAATGGGGGGACAAACATTCTTCACTCGAGGCTCATAATTCATCATGGCTGTGTGGTAATAATAATGAAATATATAAATATAGTAAAATAACAAAGATAATGTATCTTATATTTGAGCGATAGTTTCTGTCCTATCACCCATGTTGCTAGCCAACCACCTGTTTAGAATAGCCTATATATATTCACATTGTAGTCAAATCAACGCTTAGTGCACCCTTCCAGGATTTGAACCTTGACCCACTGGGTAAAAACACTGATGGTTCCAAACCTTGTCCAGGTATAATTTATTTAATATCCCATCACCAATGCCACATCAAAAGTTTCCTGAAATAAAGCGTCACATATGTGTGCGGTGTATATTTATGTTTATAGACGGGTTTGGTGTACGTTTTCAACCTGATAGTTGGTACGGGGGCCCTCACACTCCCTGCTGTGTTCAACCAGGTGGGTTGGGCTCTAGGGGTCTCCCTCATCATGGTCCTGGCTGTCATCAGGTAGGCCTGAGGGTAGCAACCTAAATCTTATATCAATATCTCTCTCTCTCACACACACACACACCTGCTTCGGTGGCCGCATGGTCTAAGGTGTCACTCTCATGATAGACTTGACTGCGGATGACAATGAGATCGAGTTTTGAATCTTGGTCAGGTGTACTAAATGTGGTTTTTTCCAAAATGGTGTTTCACTCTCTCTCTCCATGCAAATGCAGGTACACTTCCTCTAAATCAAACCTTCCTCATTCCTAACTCATTAGAATAGTAATTATTAGTACATGTGTGTATAACCTTAACAGGTAGTAGGACGGGGCGCTAAAAAAAAATCTTGCTCTCTACTCAATTTTGCTTGTCAAGCGAAAGATAAAATCCTTTTATTAAGTTATTATTTTTTGGTGTTTTAGTTAATTCACTCTAGCTTTGGTCTTTTCCCACAGCCGCAAGTTTCAAAGGCAGTCCTTTATTTATTGAATATCTGTGTTTACTTTGGCTACTCCAGTGATGTAAACATATTTGTCAGGCAGATCTACAACCAGCTTATACATCTGACTTATCATTTTGACCACTACAACTTACACCCACTTAAGGACACAGAACTAGGAGGAGGAGGAGTTTCAAGGAAATGCACCAACGCACGCTTGAAGAGAGAGTGATAAAACTAAATTGATTAATCACAATAAACACCAGGTCAGGGTGTGTGCCCAATCTTGATCCCATGAGTCAGCATGTCAGCTGAATTGTTTGGTTCTATCCCTGGCGATATAATTCCACATATCTTTGGTTGTTCCAGCTTCATTACCGTGACATTTGTTATCGAGTCGATGGCAGCGGCCAACGCTATTGTGCAGTGGAAAAGATTGCAACAAATGAAGAGAGTAAGCCATATTCTTCAGGCGGTAATTGAAGCATGCATATCTTAAGACATCACACATTTTGAACATATCATTTAGAATGGGACTACAATGTTTAGTTTGGCCAAACATTCTCATGAACATAAATTTTTATTTATGTGGGCAGTGATATTACTCTGTACTACGGGCTTACAGGAACTCCCAATGACAAATTACTGGGGTATTTATTAAAAGTGGTGCAAAATGTTGTCTAACTTTCTTTGGCAAACAGTTCACTTTTAAGGGCATAAAACTAAGATGGTTTCCATTTAGAAGACCCTCAGTTTTAATCTTGAAACAAATTAGCCTAAGTAGGATATGCACTATCACATTTCAGTTTTATATTAATTTTGCCAATCTACTTTCGTTTAATTATCATTAAAATATACCTATGACATCTTTAAAGGTTGATCTCGTTAGCAGTGTAATTACTTCTGTTTTGCAGGCACTGCAAGCGTCGGAATCCCAGGATGAAGACTCTGAGGACACACCGCTATTTTCACCAGGTAAAACTTACTTTACGGTACCTGAATTAACTAGTAATTTCCCATCCACCTTGTGGTTTTCATATAACTCCTTACTTAAACTAAATGGTCTACAAAAAAAATCTATAATATAGCTCTATCGTGGGGGGGGGGGGGGGGAGAGGTGGGGAGGGGGGGGATGTGCCCCCCCCCGAAAACTTTTTTTATTCTTTTCCTCCATCATCTCATNTTTTCATCCCTTCTCACTGTATTTGCTAGTAGTTTCAAACTCATAACACCTATGACCTCAATAATGTAAATTCAGAAAAATGACACCCAAACAAGGATTAAAACCCTCGTTCGTTTTTACTATCCGACAGTTTTACCGAGCTATTCAGAATGTTTTATCAATGACACAACTCCATTTAGGCCCCACTTATTAACACCCATACAAATCTGCACTTTTAATATATTACTATCTGCTTCGCTGGCCAAATGAGCGGAGGCATCACACTCGCAATAGACTGGACTGCCGGTGTGTTTGAGATTGGGGACTCGAAACCCAGTAAGTTGTACTCATGATGGTTTTCTACTCCTACTTTACACAAATGTGGGTACACTTCCTCTAAATTCAACCTTTCTCACCCACAACACAATTAATACATATATGTGTATAATCTGGACAGGATAGTAAGATGCAGTGCTATAAACGAATGTATTTATTACTACCATTAGACCACACGGTGGTCAGAGTTATTAGCTAGAAATCAAGAGGTCCTGGGTTCGATCCATGGCGCTTTCAGAATTTCCCTGTGAAGCCGTTGGTCTGGAACGGGGTCAAACCCAGCCTTGTGAGGACAAATGAAGAATTGCTCCAATCTAGAAAAGTGTGATCAACGGCCAGAGAGCTTATTTGTGCTGACTACATGACACCCTCAATCTTCAAATGTTAGCACTATCATCACTAACAGCGGCGCCGGCTTGGTCGGTATAGCTCGCTTGTATGTTGATGACACAGAGTTTAGTTTACTACCATTAAGTAGGCTTTTATTTCACTCATTCTATCAACAATATTGTTAATTAATATTCATCGCAGTGGAGGGGAGGAGGACATGACCTTTCCGGTAGCTACACCCCGAAGTATGAGTGATTAAGGGTTCATTATAAGTTTGCTCCTCCAGTAAAACCATTGCAAATGACATTATTTTAATAATCATTGTAATTTTCAGAGTTGTTGGAAAAGTTTCCCTCCACACCGCATCGGTACTATCTCATCCAAGAAAGGATAGAAATGGTGAGCAATGCTTACAATATTTCAATACAAGTATTCAAACCTGCACTGCTATTAATTTTTAATATATCTTTTAGTGGTGTGGGGAGTCACACTTTTTCCATTCGAAGCAAACCCGAATTGCATATAAAGATGCCTCTTGGCTATTGAAGCCGAATCAAAGCTCAATTTTTTTGTTAGCGGTTTTAAGATTTAAAAAGTATTGTATTTTGGTTATTTATATGTCTTTATGCTCTTAAATTACTTAAAAAAATGTTTTGATATCACAATTTACAGTCCAATTATAATTTTTTTTCACTTGAAGATTGATTTATAGTGTACATAATACCATCCAGTAAAACTGGAATTAGCTGGGAATTTGAAGTGGTCGGGAAACAATTTTGAATAAGTCAGGAATTTGGTAAATTTACAACAACAACAAAAAATCTTGGAAAATGTTTCACTCAAAATATGAAATATAGTAATCATTAAATCGGTAAATTACATTGTGATTCAAACTGTATTTTTTTTTGTAGCTGTATAATATATTTTATAATTTTCTAAATTCCTAGTAGACTATGTTAATACAAATTTTTAAAAAAATGTCTCTTCAAATATATTAAAACTTCTTATTATTATTCATTAAAAAAATGTGGAGGTGGGGTGGTAGAAGGGTGTGACATACTTTTGAGTCGGGGGAATTTTAGGAAATGATCAGGGAAAATCAGGGCAAAAGTCGTGAATTTCATTGGTAAAGTTGAGGAGACATCATGATAACAGCTCAAAATGGAGATACAACCATTAGGTTAGTTAGTACCTAAGCATATAACCCGAACGGGTAGTAAGATGCGATGTTAAAAATTAAAAAAACCATAACCCAGACCATTAATTTAAAACCACTTAGTCTAGATTCACTTTATAGCAAAAATCATTAATATTTAATTACTCTTTCTATTTTCTGTAGCAACTTAAAAATGGATGGGAACAAAATTTGAATCGAAGAAAAATAACCACCCATGTAGGAAAGTTAGTATCTTATGATTACCATGTTGTTTAAGATTCCAATTCAAGATTCGGAATTCTTAGGTAAAATGTTTCAAATTTGTTGAAAAGTGAATCCATCTTTAAATAGAAGCTATACAATTTGTCCCCATTCAAATTTATTTTACCATGCATCGAAGAAGGTATGAGAAAGACTGATCCATTTTCATCAATTTTCAAATATTGGCATAATTATTATTTTAACTTTTTCTCAAGTTGAGTGTGGGGTATTAAAGTAAAATGTTTATGTATGTCTAATATTGTTTACTCTTCTTTTCAGGGTCAAATGGCAACCCTATTCTTCAGTAGATGTAAGTACATTGTGAATAATATTTCAACAAATCTGTACTGTGGTTTTTCAAAAAAGATAATATTGTATTAAGGACATGTGCAAGCTCATATGGTAGAGTAGTTATTACTTACTAAACTGATGTTAAATAACTTTGATTAATTCTTTTAGTACCATGAGTAGATCTGATCGGCTCTGCCTTTTACCGTTAAAAGTGCCACAAGCCGACGCCATGGCTTTCCAGATTTGTTTTAATCATGGGTTTTTTTTTAGCACAGCATCTTACTACCTGTTTAGATTATACCTATGTACTAATTACAATAATCTTTTAGGGATAAGGTTGAATTTAGAGGAATTGTATCCGCATTTGTATGAAGATAAAACCATTCTCAATGCACCTGATTGGGATTGAACCCTGATCTCCCATTAGCGTAATTAGTACATAAGCGTACAACCCGAATTAGTAGTAAAATTTGATGCTAATAAAACAACCTTTTCTTCAACTTCAGCTTTAATTTTGCTATGTATGTTTTAATCTTCACTTTACATTTTAAAAATGACCTCACACCCATATTAAACATATTATGATTATCTGTGTTCATTTAGGAATAATCACTTTAGAATATAGCGAGAATTCATTTCCTCCCTCTCCATATCATCAGCAAATAAAACAATAGGAGGTTGACCCTTTTTCTGTGTGTCCACTGGATTTTGCTTTAAGGGGCTTGTCATATGTTTTGATCCTTCACTGGTAAGAGTTTGGGAATTGAGTGTTTGAAACTTGTTAAGGATCCTCAAGTCGGCGGCCAAGATTTGAGAATTTCATAGTCTCATTATAATCATGAGCAATGCTGAGATGGTATGGTCATGTAATGAGAATGATGGAGATGAAGCATGTAGGAAAGATATCACAAGGGATGCCAAGAAAATGATCGGAGGAGCAGATAACAGAAAGTGTGCAAGGGAGAGGAGAGGAATGAAAGGCTTAAAGGAAGAAGAATGGTGTAAGGATGTTGGAAGATGGAGAAATTTTACTAAAGTGACTTGACCACAGGCTGAAAACAGGGGATTTTAGGGATTGGACCTCGAATCCTTAAGGATATTCGAGAATTCGAGAAAATATTTTATTTGAATCTCACATCCTTAGTTTTCAATTTAAATTTGTTTTTGAGCTCTAATACTGCTGATTGGTGGTTCAAAAGTGTTTATAATTATATGACTAAATTAACAATCAGACCCCAGACCAGTAATTTAACACTTAACTGAATCTATGAATGTTATAGTTAATGGATTATAAGAAAGAATGTTAACATTTAGTTACTATTTGTATTTTATATTATTCTTTTATATTGATACTTCCTCTTATGTTCACAATATTTTCCAAGATTACGTTTCTAAGGTAAATTGGAGATTCTAATTCGAGATTCAGATTTGTAAAATAGTGGATTCGACCCATTTCTGGTTAATGATGGTGGTGATGATAATTATGAAGTGTCTATTACTAATAATTAATTTATTATATCTAATAAATACTTGAAAAACCCAATTAATGGTATGATTGTTTTTGGCAGTTGGATGTTCTCTGTTCTTCGTGTGTTTTGCGGTGTACCTGTATGGGGATCTGACCATCTACTCGGCTGCTGTGTCCAAATCCTTAGTTGATATTGCTTGGTGAGTTCAACCCTTCCTGCATCATTTCATGGAATTTGAAAAAAAAACTTTATATTGGCTGATTCAATTTTGGTTGTTGTTTGGAAAACTCACAATTGTATATTAATTATTTATGAAAGTCATCACTATTGTTTTGTGAATTTTGAATTTAGAAACTTCATAAGCTAAGGGTGCATAAGTGTCCGAGACCACTCATTTGAAATCTAAATCGAAAGGTCTTTCTTTCCCTCCATGGGAAGACAACGGGGTTGATGGTTTTACAGTTACCTGGGTCTTAGCTCATTCGTAAAATACACTACACTTCCCCCTTGCCCCCCCTTCTTGACCCTCCCTTTCTATTTAACACCAAGTAGCCCTGACTCCTTTTCCCCTTCAACCTTTGTTAATGTAAATTTTCGCATAAAGAGTGAAAGTCATCATTTCAAAGGGAAGCTTTTGTGACACTAAAAGTGGACGTCAGATTTAATACTACTCAAAATACATTTTAACTTGCTTAGATGGCCGCATAATATAAGGTCTCACATTTTCAATCAGATTAAACTGCCAACGGCAGGGAGATTGGGGTTCGAATCTCAGTTGGGTGTACTTTGGGTGGTTTCCCATAAATGTTTTTCCACCCTCCCTCCAAACAAATGTTGATACATTTTCTCTAAATTCAAACTTTCTCATTCCTAACACATTAGCATAATTTGTGCAAAGGTTTACAACCCGAAAGGGTAGTAAGACGCTGTGCTAAAAATAAAATCCATTTTAAATCCTGAATATAAATGATTTCAAAATATAATTTTTTTTTTATTTTTTTATTTTTTTTGGATGACCTGGTGGTCTAGGGGTAAGGTGTCAGACTTCTGGGCTGAGGGTCCGGGGTTCAATCCTCGGTCCCGGCACAGATTTAACTGATTGCCAAACCCTTCCTTCACCTCTGACAAGATGTGTATTAATCACAACTTGTGAATGTGAGGAATGCCAGGCCTCCCACCGTGGTTCGGATCCCACGTTAAACTGTAGGTCCTCCATTTCATCTCACAATCACCCTACCATTGCACATTAGCGTCAGTGCGTATAACCCGAATGGGTAGTAAGACGCGGTGCTAATAATAATAATATTTTTTTTTTCAATATTATAATTTAAGTATAAGATCTGTTTTACATACCATTGTGATGTACCCACCCTCCATGTAACAACGTGTAGATATCAACACTCACCTTTCCTCCCCCCCTCTCTGGAAGGCCGCTTAGCTTAAGGAATACATCGAACATAAGTGCAGATGGGTCATGATCAAAACTTAGTCCTTCTCGTTTACACTGAATCATGTGACTAATCCTGCCAACGTTTGATGTGTTACAGCACGTATCATCCTTCCGATCTTCCATGTAACTCTACAGTGCCTGACAATGTATTCTGTTGGGAGGGCTCTCGAATAACCCGCCTGGATGCTTACCGTGTATTCCTGGTAAGAAATAATATTGCTCCATCAACAATCACACTCTAAGATTAGGTATGACAAAGGAGCTTGTAGCACGAGTAAGGACGCTAACTGGTCTGCGAGGTTGATTACGATCCTTGCCAGAGACATAAATGGCTACAGTCTGTTAATTTCAAATTTTCCCTTGTCATATTATACCTGTCGTAGATATTTATGAATAAATTATCATATTAACTTGCAATGCTTCTTAGGGTTAATTAGCTAAACTGGAGTAATATATCATCAACTGTTTCCAGCCTGTGTCCGGGTCAGTTTAGTCAAATGCCTCCATCTTCCTTTATTCTTCCACCACTTTTCCTCCTTTAATTGATTCCATTCTTCTCCTCTCACTTGAACACTTTATGTTTTCTACTACTACCACCATCTCTTTCTTGGCCTCCCTTGCGGTCTTTTTCCTACATACTTCATTTCCCTTTAACATTTTCTTTGGCATCCTCTCTTTTTCCATCCTCATTACATGCCCATACCATCTCATTCCTGCTTTCTCTACTATCTCATGTACTCCAACATCCTCATTACATGCCCATACCATCTCACCCTTGCTTCCTCTACTATCTCATGTACTCCAACATCCTCATTACATGCCCATACCATCTCACCCTTGCTTCCTCTACTATCTCATATACTCCCTGTACCCTACTCTTTCACGGATAACTTCATTCCTAATCTTGTTTCTCCTCATGACAGCTAACATGCTCCTCAATTATTATTTTTTTGTAAAAATATTTTATTTTGTGTGTATATTATACATTTAAAAAATAACACATTGGACTTTAAACATGTGTTGATTGTCAATCTAATCTGTGTGCTAAGAAAGGTTAATAAAACACATCTCTTGAAGTTTTGACGTTTTTAATAATTGCGGGTGATGATTAACAACTATACTACCTGAAAAAAATATACCTAGGTTCATAAAGTGGCTGCATGTTGTGTACTTTTGATTTGGAGTCCATTTTCATTCAGAAATTTTGCATGCTAATATGTTTGGAAAACTTAAATCTTAAAACTTGAATTAGAATTTCTTTTTTTTTTAAATTCACAAATCTGGAAAATCCTTTCAATTTGATAAATTTACTAATATTTTAATTCACTAAAATGATGCCTGTATTTCTTTATTATAAGGCTGTCTTCCTTTGTACATTGGGGCCATTTGTCTTCTTCAATGTCCAGAAAACCAAATATCTCCAAATGCTCACCACACTAATGAGATGGCTCGGTAAGTTTTGCCCTCTTATTTTCGATGATGTTACTTTCAAGTTTCATATTATTTTGTTTATTATTTAAGGTTTCTCTTAAAAGTTTACGAGATAAACTTGCTTTTAAAGTAATTGTAATGTTACTTAAAACCTGAATACTGTTCAGTTTTTGGAATTTCTTCATAAAATGTTGAAACATAATAATATAATATGTGATGAGTGTCTTGAACTGTTTCCAGCCACTGGCCAGGTCTGTTTGGAACAGAAGCCTCTCCAGCATATCCGTTATCCCCACCACCTCTCCTCTACAGTGACCCACCCTCCCTTAACACACACACACACACACACACACACACACACACACACACTCTACCAACTGAGCTAAGGCATCGGGCCTCTCTCTCTATCTATCTATCTATATACATATATATATGTCTGACGCCTTAGCTCAGTTGGTAGAGTGTCTGCCTACTGAACTAAGAGTCCCAGGTTCGATTCCCAGCATGGCCGAAAATTTATCATTTATGAAAATACGGGTTAACCCTCTCACATTGATAAATTGATGGCCGGGGACTGGATGTTGTGCCTGTCCTAGTCTTAAGATAGATTATAAGGTATATGAAGCTGCAACGGGTCTAGCCAGCCAGTAGTGGAAAAATATATGACTTGAATAAAAAACTGACTCAAGCCACATGCTGGAAACAGTAATGGGTGTAATATAATTTATATATAATTATTACAAATGTAAAACAAGAAAGCCATTGAGATGGTGTGTGATTTTGTTTGAGAAACACCACGTTTCAATCTTATTTAGGTGATTTTATCACAAAATTATAAAATAATTTAAGGGTGTAAGAAGTTTTGAAATTTTGACTTTGCTTAGAAAAAAAATCTGGCCTCAACAATTACGAATTTTCCGTCATTAATGGTTAATTTTTGCTACTCTGAGATGTTATGTACAGTACAAGACAATATTCACATGGCAAAACATCTTGGGTAATTGAATTGTTAGCTAATCTGTCAGAACTAACCAAATATTGGAAACATTTGTGCAATAAAACATCTTCCAAGTAATTTTAGTACATAAAGTTATATAAATAACCAAACATAATATTTTTTCTATCATAAAACAACCCACCAAAAAAAATTTACACTTCATTTCAACTTCAAGGCTTTGGATTGAGACTTTGCACAACCCTAAAATAAATTAAACCTTGCTATCAAACCTTAAATTCAACCCTAGTTCCTAGATTTGTCTAATATTTAAAACAAGATCGACATATCTACAAACAGTACATTTCACAGGAATATTCTCATTGGTTAACAAAGTGAAGATGTTTCACTACAATAAAATGTAATATTTGTTTTCAGCATTCAGCATTATGATAGTGTATGCAGCCCGCAAACTGATATACGATGGCCCCCAAGGCCATCCCCCTGCAGCTTCATTGTCCGGGGTACCTGGTCTTTTTGGGGCCTGTGTATACTCCTTCATGTGTCATCACTCCCTACCAGCGCTAGTGTCACCCATCGCAGACAAGACTCGCTTCTCGCGCTTCCTTGCCCTCGACTATGTGCTCATTGCAGCCTTCTATTTACTGTTGGCCCTCACTGGTGCTTTTGCTTTCCAACACCTTGATGACCTCTACACTCTGGACTTTGGCCCGCGTGCTAACGGGGATTGTGGCACAGGCGCTGCCTGGCCAGTGATGGCTATGGAATACTTCCTTGCGCTCTTTCCAGTATTCACGTTAAGCACAAGCTTCCCTATTATCGCCATAACGCTGCGAAACAATCTAAAGTCCCTATTTCTTACAGAGGGTTGCCACTATCACTGGTGCATCCGCAAGATGGTGTTCCCGTTACTGGCGGTGATACCGCCAGTACTCATAGCCACCACCACTGAGAATCTAGAGATCCTGGTGAGGGTTACCGGTTCATACGCCGGTGCTAGTATACAGTACATTATACCGGCACTGCTTGTATACTATGCCAGACAAAAAACGCTTCAAGTAATTGGTATGGGCGTCAAGAATGAGTTTGCATCTCCCTTCCATGGTTGCGGCTGGGTCTGGTTCGTTATCCTTTGGGCTATTGCCTGTAGCATTCTTGTGACGGTGAACTTCGTCCAGAGACTGATAGTCTGACATAAGTACTTGAGTAGCTTGTGTTTACAAGTGAAAAATAAGCTATTTTATGTCTTTGATGATGACATTTTATTTTGTTTACAAATAACTATAACATGGTAAAATATTTTTTTTTATATATTTACCATTTTTATGAGTCCCTTTTGAACACATGTTTTTATATATTTTTTAGGCACTTAAAATGTCTTCATCATCTCTGCTACTGTGTGACTTAATTACAGGATACACCCATATTTACATTATATTTACATTTAAAATACTCGACCACGATTTGAACATAAACTGTCTGGAGATTCATAATGATACCAGTGCTCATAGCTAGTTCCTTAATATTATAAACTGCCACAGAGCCCTTAAACTAGAGGAGTGTTAATATTGTTATGCTGAGCCTTATTCAACCAATAATCATATACTAATGGATATAATATTTTATACTGATGAGAAATATTTAATTTAATAGAATATTAAGAAACTTACCTGTTATCACTTAAACATATAGATCCTTAGAACCTATTTGAAGCCCTTACAATATTAATTCAGTGACTGTATAATAATGTATAATATCTCTTTAAGAAAAACTTTTTTTTTTTTTTTTTTTTTTTTTTTTTTTTTTTTTTTTTTTTTTTTTTTTTTTTTTTTTTTTTTTTTTTTTTTTTTTTTTTTTTTTTTTTTTTTTTTTTTTTTTTTTTTTTTTTTTTTTTTTTTTTTTTTTTTTTTTTTTTTTTTTTTTTTTTTTTTTTTTTTTTTTTTTTTTTTTTTTTTTTTTTTTTTTTTTTTTTTTTTTTTTTTTTTTTTTTTTTTTTTTTTTTTTTTTTTTTTTTTTTTTTTTTTTTTTTTTTTTTTTTTTTTTTTTTTTTTTTTTTTTTTTTTTTTTTTTTTTTTTTTTTTTTTTTTTTTTTTTTTTTTTTTTTTTTTTTTTTTTTTTTTTTTTTTTTTTTTTTTTTTTTTTTTTTTTTTTTTTTTTTTTTTTTTTTTTTTTTTTTTTTTTTTTTTTTTTTTTTTTTTTTTTTTTTTTTTTTTTTTTTTCTTTTTGAGGTATTTTGTTAAATTTGAAAGAAAATATAGGAAAGATGGATATAAACATATAAATCACACTACCTCTCGATGAGTTCCAATAAAATGAATCCTAGGTCGAAGGATTGAGTGGTAAAGAACGATTTTCTTCAAGAGCCAGCCACTACCTCTTTGTCCAGTGGTAGCAATGTAAAGTGTGAACTGTGTTCTTCTTTTCATTGTAAAAGCCATATTGTGTTCGTTCCTTTTATATGTTTCTATCCACCTTTCCTATACCTTCTTACAAATATAACAGTTTAGGGAATGTGTGATACAAAACACTAACTAAAATTCAGTTCTATTTTTTCAAAGATAGTTTAAGTAGACTGAGAAGAATTAAAATAGATCCCAGCTGCATATATTTTGATTTTATACTAAAATTTTTAAAATGCTTACAGATTAACATTAAAAACACACATTCCAGAATGTAGTTATTTTTGGGGCACATCTTACACTTTCACCAGTAATAGAGTTAAACACATATGCTGTGGGGTTTGGGGACAGGGAAAGATTTGATGTGCTCTGAAAGAAAACTACTTTATTCTTTACTATGGATGTATCCTGATTTCCTAACGAGTAGCTTTATCTCATGCCCAGATCATGATCATCTTATAGTTCACTTAATGTTTTAATGTTCACATAATGTAATTTAAAGGTTCTTCTAGTGTTTTAAATTAAAGCCTCATAATGCAGCTAACAGATTTGTCCAGGAGAAAACTTTCACGTTAGGTTAATGTTAAGTGAAAGGACAATATGATCTAGCTGGTCAATCATTTTATTTTATTAATTATTTATCTATAACCGCATCTTACTACCCGTTTGGGTTATACGCTTGAGTACTAATTACGCTAATGGGCTAGGAATTGGGAAGGTTGAATTTAGAGGAAGTGGACCTGCATTTGGGTGGATGAAGAGTGGAAAACCATTTAGGAAAAACCACCCCCTGTTCAGCCGACCAAGATTCAAACCTCGATCTCCCCGTCCTTGGCAGTCTAGCTCAACACGAAACTAGCGCGTTAGCTAACTACACCACCGAGGCTGGTCTGGTCAATAATGTTGCAAGCAGCATCAACAAGGCTATTTAGTATTTTGCGTATGGTATAGTTTGTTTATGTCTCACAAACTCTAAAATATCGTAGCGTCTTGTTACACTTTATTTGGTATAACCAGTAAAGCTTCTATTGTAAGGTCTTGTAGCCTAATCATCTCTAAATGCTTGGGTTTTGTTTTTGTGATCACTTTGTTTTCAAACTGTCCAAATTCATTGTCTGTGTTACATTATGTTATGTCATGTAAATCCTGATCACACACTAATTTCTTTACGTTGAGTTGATCGTGATCCCGGCATAACATACAATAAAAGCTACCAGATCTACTTTCTTATATCCATGAGCCAATGCAATGATATTTAAACCCATATTTTCAGGGACTGTCACTTTTGGCAATCAAAACATACTCTACAAACAATTTTTATTTTTCATTACTTTATGTGTAAATTCACTTTTTAAATGAATTTTTAAAATTAATTTAATTTTATTTGGTTGTGAAAATAACTATTTGGATGTTTTATTTGTGATAGTCTGTAGTTCACTTAAAAATAATTTACACACTAGAACTTCTAAGAGTCTGCCTTCCATTCATAAATAAGATTGCAAACTGACGAAACAAAAGCAGTTAATTACTTGAAACTACCCATATTCGTGTGTGCTTGTGTTTACAAACTAAACATTTATTTATGTTACAATTCATGGTGGTAAGTTACAGGAAGATAAAAGTGTGAAAATAATACTTTTTAACTAGGCCTGTGCAGGAATGACTTTGACTTTGGAAATTTTTCTGGTGGGAAACAGGAAAAATTTAAAAAATAATTGTCTACTTTATGCTTGTATATATTCTTTTTATTTATAATTTTACTCTAAATTTAGCCTTCTCGTTCATTAAAAAAAATGATAAAATAAGTAGCTTAAGGCAATTTGATCCCGACTCGGGTCGGGAAAAGAAACAAATACTCTGATAGGTTGCAATTTAGAGGTCTGCACAATATATTTAAATTTTGTAATCTTGTAGAATTTTTTAAGGAAAAAAAATCAACAAAATTTTGATACACCAATTTATTTTTAGATTGTAATTTTTCCATATAAAAACTAAATAATGTTTTGTCTAACAAGCACTAGGTAAGGTTTTGATGTAAGGTAAAATAAAAAACCTAGGTCTAATGCGACTATCATAATTGTGTATTTTTAATCAAGCATTTTCGGTATGAATAAATTCTAAATATAGAGAGGGTTTAAGATTGATTAAAATGTTCTTAAATAAAAATAATCATTGTGTAAATTTTAATAACTACTTACACAATAAAACATAAAAATATTCAAGTTAATTTGACTAAATAATAGTGAGCTACAGTCATGTCCATAACAATACCAAAAACATTTCCTAAATGAGCCAGTGTGTCTAGTTACTAGTTACCTCTTTATGTTTTAGTTACTAAAAGTTCTGTTGGACTTAAACAATATAATATAACCCAACTTTTATTATCTAAGATACACAAGCAGATGTAAGCCTTGCTTAGTAACAACATTAACATAATAGATGTGTCTTGATACAAAATAAGTTGTGAAGCTGTATTTTGTACATGATTTGATATTTAAAAGTCACTTTTACCATTATTTTTCATCAAACACATGTCTTCCTTAAATATATTCAGGGATAAATATTACCATCATGTAGCCTAGTGTGGTTTTTATTTAATGGTGCTTAGTAACTGTGTTGACTAGGTACAGTAGATGTAGAATAAAACAGCTCAAATTTTGGGTATCTTTCTAATTAAAGGAAGATAAGGTTAATTTAACTTTAGTAAATTAATAATATTGTTAACCGGGATTAAATACGAATATAACATAGATAGACAATCCTTAGTTTTAATTAGAGCTGGGCCGATCAGCTATTTTGCCGATTAGTCCGATGCCGATCATTTGTTGCCGATTAGGCCGATCACCGATGCCGATTATTTTTGTTTTCAATTTTAATAATTTTAAAAACTGTTTCCATTTAAAACAAAATGTGCGTATGTGCAAGATTAATATGTCCGATGTTTCATTTTTTGGGCATCCTTAACAAATCGAAATAAAACAACACCAATCTGCTAATATTTTATTTTATGATTATTAGATTTGTTACTTGTGAGTATTTTTTTTTCTAATAACGTGCATAAATTGGAAAAAGACCTATGGTAAATATATTTATTTTATATATTTTGTTTGGAATGTTGGATGTGCTGTTTATTTCAAACCTAAGTCGCTAAGAACAAACTAATTATTCAAAGATCACATACGAGAGAGCAGAGATAAACTATTATTTTTTTAGGACTTAAAATATACCCACACATTTTGAATAATCAGCATAAATAATTGGAGATTCAAACATCGATCATCGGAATCGCCGGTTATGCGATAATCAGCCAATGATCGGATTAATAATCAGCATCGGCCCAGCCCTAGTTTTAATCTTTTTTTATGAATTTTTCCCAAAAAATTTGGGAAGTAACTTTTTCCGCCCGTGTTTCGGAAATATCCAATTCCCCAAAGTTCAGGATCCTGAACAGGCCTATTCCAACATACTATTTCATGCAGTATAATATCTCTTGTCGCAACAACTGCGAAACAACAAACATAATAGTTTTATTCATATCGTTTGTTTTTTGAAATAGTCAATAAAGACAACTATTTATCCAAAAGGAAGTATTATTAGAGGATTTTAATAACTCTTTATTAACTATAATATAGTTTTATTTGTAATAAATAAAATGCTAGAATATATCTACTACTTCCTGAGGAAGATGCTGTAATAGCATCGAAATAGCAAAGTGTTTGTAAATATGTGTTAGTGTTTTTACTTTTATTTGTACTCTACCATGTTCCTAATATTTATCATTTTATTTATTACAAAATGTTTTTGCTTTATGCACTTTATTTCATACATATTATATAGTTTTATGAATCAATTAAAAATATTTCCACAAAGGTTGACATTAGACAATGTTTACAATTAAAGAATGTAGGTGCTCCAAAAAGCTTTTCATAATGAAATTTTATATATTTCTAGTAAGTTTGCAAAGCTTTTTCTTCTCTCCCTTTTAAGGAATACAACTGTTTGACTTCCATTTTTACTCTATATATATTTAAAAGGATGAACAGAGTCTAAATGCTGCTTTAATATTAATGCATACTAACTATAGCTTATCCTTTTTTAAGGTTGTGTTTCTTAAGATTTTTTTTTTCTACAGTATATTCTCATTCTTTCTGTTACATTTTCTGTGTTTGTAGGCTAATCATTGCTTTTTATGTTCCTATTTGTGTGTTCTCTTAATC
Source organism: Timema genevievae (assembly GCA_902155825.1). NCBI lineage: Eukaryota > Metazoa > Arthropoda > Insecta > Phasmatodea > Timematidae > Timema > Timema genevievae. The sequence continues at coordinate 55,067 of CABFWO010002128.1, forward strand.
AGAGATAATAAATATATCAGACTGCAATAATACATTTTCAAAGATTAATGATACATTTGTGCCTTGTCTGCATTTTGTATGGAAACAATAACAGCTATCATATGTTTTACATAAAAAATACATTGATATTAAAGTATGGGTGTGTGGAAGTTCAATTTCTCGTTTCAAAGTAGAGCCAAATAAAATAAATGATTCCTGAAGCCAAATCAAATTTGGAGTATTTTTTGTTACGTTTTATGTTGAGAAAATAGATGTCATTTTCTCAACATTATACATCATCATCATCACTGGATGTTTCCACCTCTGCGGGTTGTCTGGTACATCCTCTTCCATTCCTATCAATCTCTCCAAGCTACTCCCTCTGCCACATGTCAAGTCTACTCCAGTTGGTCCATCAATCTCGTCTCCGCTCTTCAACTCTCCTCCTTACTTTGTGGAGCTTTTTTTAGGCGTTCTGACCTCCTATTTTCTAATAAAAATGCCTTAACCGCTGCATCCTTTTCCTCTTCAGCTTCTCTCCCAATTTCTAATGGTATAACCTTTAACCTATCCCTAATTTGTTCATTCCTTATCCTACCTCTCTTTGTATAATTATAATTACCTGTCAGAAACCTCATCACTGCAGCCTGCAATTTAAAACTTCCCTAATCCATATCCAGGTTTCAGAGCCAGCCATACATCAATAATGGTTGATAATACGCCTTATATAACAAAGTTTAGGTCTCTTTTCCTATGTTCCACCAAATTTTAATCCTTGACCGATAGAATTGTCCACTCTTGTCTATATCCGAATAGTCTAAAGTATCCTTCCGTTGTAAACTTGATGAATTCAACCTTCACATGCACTTCTAATTGAAGGCTGCATCAGAATATTCGAATGTTCAACAAGTCTTTCTCTATCCTTGATACAGCTCTGTGTCGATTTTTGAAACCATGTTTTTAACCTCCATCTACCAGCCCTAATGAAAATGAATAGGTTTTTTATTTTACCTCCATTTCCACATATTTGTCTATGCAGCATTCCTACACAGCATGAAAAACCTGGAATTTTAAAATATTTCTTCCAGGCCTGGAAATGTTATGGAATTTCTCATTTTTCTAATTTTTTCCTGGAATGTTATAGGTTGTCCTGGAAATTCTTTTGTCCCCCATTTTTTTAAATACATATACATACATAATCATGCCATTCCCTTATAAGGTAGGCAAGAAACTGTGAATATAACTCAAAATTCAACTTCGTACCTAATCCATCCTCACTAACTTTCTCCACACTACCCTAGCCTTGCATACTTCCTTCGCTTCAACAACATTCATACACCCGAGTCATACATGCTCTTTTATTCTTAACACTCTTAATGTTTCTATTTTTCACACATTTGTCTAAAACATTTAGCCACATTTTACATGGCCGACCACTTCCTTTTGATCCACACACACATTACCTTCCTATTTGCCTCTTAATTCAATCCACACTCATCCTCTGAACATTCCCAAACCAACATAAGATACTTCTTTCTCATTGACTTATTGGATTCCCTTTCATAACACACTCCTTCAGCACCCACTCACTACTGACTGTCCATACAAGTTTTTCCACATATATTTCTTAGATATCTCTCACCATTTGTATTCACCTTGCTCTTGTGTTTCTCCTGACAAACACAGGCTTCACATTCATAAAACAATGTTGGCGTCAACACACTTGTATATACTGCCATCTTTGACTCTTGATACTACCTCATTCTTTGCATTAGTGCACATGCATCCAACTACTCTCGGAAATGCATTCACCTGTCTGTCGATTTCACCATTTATGCTTCCACTTTTACAGAACATTCTGCCCAGATACACAAGATCATTCTCGTATTCTAACAGTTTTCCATTTATACTAAGTGTACAATCATTTCCTGATCCGTCCTTACCAAAAACTGATACCTTTGTTTTAGAGACATTTATATGAAGATCGATTCTCTCCGTCGCCACACTCAAACAATTTAATGCATTCTGCAAGTCACTTTCATTCTCATCCATTAATACGGCATCTGCATATAACAGCACTCTCGCTTTCACATTGTCCAATTGTACACCAAGCGCGTCCTCACAAGCATCCCTCATACACTTATAACTGCATACATTAAACAACCATGGAGAGATAACACAACCTTGTATAACACCCTGTTCTATGTCAAACCATTTGCTCAAAGCTCCATCCACCCTAACGTATGCTTTACTTCCATCATACACTGCCTTAATTGCATTTGATTTAATAATCATGCATCCACACCATACTCTCAAAGAACATTCCATAACATACTCCTATTCAGCCGATTGTACACTTTTAAAAAAAAAAGACAGTAAATTATTATAGTAAAAATTAAATAACCTTTATTATATTTGTACCTAAGAAATAAAAAGTAATTAAAACATGATTAATATAACAACTATTTTAAAGAGATTTATTTATTTGTGATGCACTTTTTAAACTGATTGATTATATCTGCACACAATTTATAATCAAACATATCTAGAACAGACACAACATCCAACCTTTGACCTTTAAACTCATCAACTGTGAAAGGGGAAACCCACATTTCACTGATAATTATTAGCAAGTGAGCTTATGTTATGTTTTAATTATTTAAATAACTCGTGGCATCATGGAAAAAAAAAAAAAGGTATGGAAAGGTGCAGGCTTAGGGGAGTTTGAAGCCTGCATTAATATGTGTATATATTTAAATAAAAGAAACCCTATACTGATGTGTATTTTGCCAAGATTACTTTATACACTTGTCCTGAAGGAATTGGAGAAAATCCTTGAAAAAGTCCTTGAAATGCCATGGAAAAAATTTCATGATTTTGTGTAGGAACCCTGTTGTCTAGGAGTTAATAAACACGTTATAGTATTTTAAAACAGAAAGTGCACTTATTTAGCATACTATATACTTGCAGATTTTTGGTAACTTCTTTTCACATTACATTTTAAATTTTCTATTAATAACATGCTGGTCATATTGTTTTAAATGGCAGATATTGCAAAGCTGTGCACAGTGACAAGAAAACTAAACAGTTTATTAAAGTCAAACTGCACCGAGCTTGAACAAAGACGTGATGGCGACATATTGCTTCCATCCTCGGATTCAAACAATTTCAAGGACGTGAGAGGAATACATCAGCATCCTTAGTGACATTTCGGACAGGTATACACTTCCCCAAGTCTTTGCTGATGTGTTTGACAAGGTTACATTACAAGTTGACGACACACAAGTAGGGAATTAGGACACCTCAATACCAAACACAAGACGGCACCTACCTAGACTAATGGCATGAGTCAGTCTTGCGTATGAAACTAGCCCATTCCATTCAGGTCTAGGTAGGTGCCGTCTTGTGTTTGGTATTGAGCCACGCTTGAGGTGCACCAAGTTTGACTACGAATCTGTCTCTTTGTGTTTAAACATTAAATACAATTTACACGGTTCCGGCACAGATTTATCTTATTGCCGAGCCCTTCCTTCACCTCTGACAAGACGTGTATTAATCACAACTTGTGAATGTGTGGAATGCCAGGCCTCTACCGTGGTTCGGATTCCAATCACAATCACCTTACCATTGCACATTAGCGTAAGTGCGTATAACCCGAACGGGTAGTAAGACGCGGTGCTAATAATAATAATAATACAATTTACAAAATATTTGATTTAAGCCTTGTGGTTGTTAAAAGCAGAATATTTTTTGTAACAAAATCTAGTTGACAACTAAATGAAGCAAAGTTGAAGATTCACACACCCCTCTTGTGAATTATAACAATTAGTAAACCTGTGTCTATAACTAGTGCAATAATAGTGTTCTACTGCCAATTCCAAAAGTTAATTAAGTTTTGTTTTAAGTATAAGGTTGTGTTACATTCTCTTACTATAACTTAAAATAGATCATTATTTTTGTGTTGTATGTACAGTATAGTCCCGACTATTCGACCTAAACGGAGCCGGCAGGTGGCTGGATAACCGAAATGCCAAATAATACTGAAACAAGGGAACAAAACGAATATAAATTAAATGGAAGTGCAGAATAGATATTATAAAATAAGGTTTATTAGTAATTATTCTATATTATAAATCCTGCAATAACTTACAATTATTTAATTCTTGTAAACAGAACAATGGATTTTAAATTAATTACATTAAACTTTTTTTATTGATTTAAGTTTGTTTCCCTGCTTTGCTTCTCTTCCTTGTGGCGAGGTCATGCCAGCTTATTAATAACATGACATCAATAGCACATTATATGAAAATGTCGGAATAATCCGGATTCTACTGTATAAACATTTGCATTAGACAGATTTTGTTTTAATGTTAATAAAACATATTTTATTCAATCAAATATATTTAGTTACCTTTGAAAAAGAGTTAATTCTGGTGTTGGTATAATTTATTTTCAATTTAACCAAATTTTTTAGTTGAATATTGTCTTGTAGTAGTCATGATTGTTACTAACGAATGTTCATTGTTTCATCTTCAACTAGCAGAAGTACCCGGTGTTGTCCATGGTAACCACACAGTGAATTGCTTGGTTACCTCTGGCAATGGTTTTCTTTGCTTTGAAGATACAGAAAAATATCTCTTCTTTATTTTCTTCAGACCCAGTTTTTAATTAATTTTTTTAAAAAATCAAAATTTTAAAATCTCTGCTTCAAGTTTCACATGTTCGTGTACTGGGGTTACTGATGTTTAAATTTTAGCCCTATGCGTGCGGTAGACACCATGTAACACTCATGACATACATACACACTCTTCATTTTATTAATATATATTACTAAGATTATAAATATAGTTGTAAATAAAAGAAAAATATTACATTTTTTATTCCATTATTTATAATTTGGTCCATCCTCATATTCATGAAAATATTATCCAAAGAAATAATACAATTTTCTTTAACAGAACAGGCACTTCTTATACCAAGTTAATTAATATTTTTTTTGTTTGTTTCAAAATATACAATTTAATAAATGTTGGTTTTCAAGTGGTCACATAAGAGAAGTATTTTACTAAAGCAGTGTTCAGACAGGGGTACGTTCACCCCCAGTCTCTGCACATGACTTGGGGGGAACACGCAAGCAGCTCTCAAGGGAAAAATTTAGGGCTGGGCCGATGCCGATTATTAATCCGATCATCGGCAAATTGTTGCATAATCGGTGATTCCGATGATCGGTGTTTGAATCTCCGATTATTTATGCCGATTATTCATTATGTGGGGGTATATTTTAAGTCCTAAAAAAATAATATTTTATCTCTGCTCTCTTGTATGTGATCTTTGAATAATTTGCTTGTTCTTAGCGACTTAGGTTTGAAATAAACAGCACATCCAACATTCCAAACAAAATATATCAAAATAATTATATTTACTCTAGGTCTTTTTCCAATTTATGCTCGTTATTAGAAATAAAAATACTCACAAGTAACAAATCTAATAATCATAAAATAAAATATTAGCAGATTGGTGTTGTTTTATTTCAATTTGTTAAAGATGCCCATAAAATGAAACATCGGACGTAATAATCTCGCAAATGCGCACATTTTGTTATAAATGGAAACTCTTTTTCTTTTAATGCAAGTACAAAACTTTCCACTGTCAGGGAATTCGTTTCGCTCATATTTCAATATGAATTGTATTAATATATATTAATATTTAAATTTTACATTTTCTTTAATAGTAAATTAAAATAAGTTTTAAACTATTTCTTTAAAAAAACCACAAAAAATAACTTTCGTTGCACATTATGTTATTTATTATTTATTTTATCATATTGAAGTAGAGATGGGCAAAATTGTTCTTTTAAATGAATGATTCATTGTATCTGGTTCAGTTCAATGATCCGTTCATTTTGATCCATTCCCCGTTCATTCGATTTTCTAAAGGTAGTTTTTATTTAAATGTAGTTAAAACAATGTTATTTTTCCTTAAGATTATTTAAATTGTTAATAAAAAGATCGGATTACTGTTTAAAAATGGTGATGCCTTTTTATTATACTTTTTTTTAATAAACCACTTATTTCTATACGATATTAATATTTAGTAGTTAAATTATGATGGAATGCTTTGTAGAGTCACAAAAACCTATGTTATGATATATCTAAATCACAATTCCCAAAAATATTACGATTGTTAAGAATTGTTTAATATTGAAGCCATATTTAAATAGACATTGGATGTAAAAATTCTTATTTCATCTAAAAACAAAATAGATGTAGGTCTATTCTCCTTGTGTGCAAAAATATGTGTGCCTTGATTATTTTTTATCATTAAAATTAAATTTAAATTTGCTGATTTGTCTTTGTCTAATGAAAGGCTCAGTAGGACTATTTAATCATAAATGTGAAATCATATTTTAATTATCTAACATGTACCAGTATATTTGCTATTTATTAATGTGATTTGTTTTTGTTAAATGACAGGTTCACTTGTTAAATGTTACTAAAACAAAACTATATTGTAGATTATAAAACTAGTAAATGTAACTTCTTTTTTTTTGCTTTAAGGGTCATTTTACTTTATACACTTATTAAAATTGAAAACAAAAATAATCGGCATCGGTGATCGGCCTAATCGGCAGCAAATGATCGGCATCGGACTAATCGGCAAAATAGCTGATCGGCCCAGCTCTAGAAAAATTGTCAAAATGACAAGTGGAAGAAGATTAGTTGTTCTATGATAAGTGAAGCTCTCTTTTGAAAGTTGAGATTAGCTCATGTTGACATCTATATTATGTTCTAACAAAAGTTATAAACTTTATAGATGGGACTTAAATCCATTACACTTATTCTGCCATATTAGAATTTAATTTGAAGATAACCAAATGTGGTGGGATATTTTCAAGGAGACTGAGGAAAATTTCCTCCTTTGATTACCTTACAAATTTGTTCACCATTGTTGCCAAACTGTTTATGATGCCTTTCTCATCAATTTGTCTATATAAGAGTGGTTTTTAATCCATTATATACCTAAAAATAGGTACGGAAATAGGCTAAATCTGGGGCCAGACTTTCACTTGAAAGTTTCAACTGGACAACCAGACATCTGAAAGTTGTGTTAAGCCATGAAGGAACACCCCTTTCACTGAAAAACTTTGAGGATACATTCATTATCTCTCAACTCCAGGGCTAGGATTAAAAAATTAACTTAAAAATTTTGAAAAATGTGTGTTTGTGTTTATTTTTTGTTCTTAATGTTTGAACAATTTCCTAGAGAAAATGTATGAACCTTTTCTACAGACTTTTAACAGTGATTTTTTAAAAAAACTGATCATAACTATTCTTAGTAAGCGATAATGTCAAGACTATAAAAAATAGGATTCTTTAAATATCTTTGTCACATTTGGAATATTTTTACTACAGATATTTTTTTTCCCCACAAAAGATTAAAAATAGCCTCAATAATTTGCCGAGTGGTCATAGAATTATCTTTTTTAACTTGTCATTTGGGGAAATCTTACTGTGGGGGTACATTAGTCATTGTCATGACAAAGGGGTACAATCTAAAAAGTAGCTAGGCCAACTTCTGGAAATAAAAAAAAATTGATTTCATTCAAACTTTAATCATTGCATTTCATTATGAACAGTTTTATGTTTATTATGAATTGTACAGGAACTTATGTCTTTTTTTAATATATAATTCTTTGTCATACAACAATAAAAGTTGTTTTATTATTTATAATATGATACACAAATCAAGAATACGGTGAATCCAATAACAACAATATTAAGATTGTTTGTAATGCTTTCTAATTCTAAAAAGTTAAAAATGCACTCATAATTCACAGAAAAACATACATATTTAAAAGAATGGAAATGTCCCAACATGACATCAAAAGGATTTCACTACACAATGTATTGATATGTTTATTATATACTATACCAACCTAACAAAACCTCCTAACCTTCCATACCACAACAAAATGTTTATTCTAAAATACTGTTTTCATACTATTCATAATTTCCAACTTATTAAAAATAAATATTTATCGACACATGGGAGGTTAAGTTTTGTTAGGTTGGGATAGCCTATATAACAAACAGATTGGTTATTAATTTTTTGATACAAACTATTTTTCACACATAAAGATAAGTTTGTAAAATGATTGGTTGGGAAGGAGAGGGGGAAATAATCCCTCTTGATCCATCCTTATCTCCAACCCCTAGCATTGAGAAATCCTATCTGTAACATATACTTAATGCTCTTGCTTTTGCTTAAATTATTTCTTAAGTTTTCTCCATGCAAATATGAGTACACTTCCTCAAAACTTTTAACTTTTGTATCTCTACCCCAAAATATAAATTTGCGGATAGCCCCGTTGAGTAGTAAGATGAAGTTAAAAATAACCATGGTTTAACATTGACCTGATGTGAAGCAGCTACAGGTATTGTCAAAAAATATCAACAACATAGGCCTAAATCAGCTGTTACAACTTGAATAATCCACATAATCGATGCTCGAATGATCTAGTCCAGGGGTTCTCAGCCGGGAGTATAAGACTTGATTGATGAACAATTTAAAATAAAAGTTGGTATTAGATTAGAATAAACTATCACCATTATCAATACAAATTGATGTTTTGATTGCACAGCAAAAATATCTCTAATTTTAGTTATTTTGTGTATATGTGATCTGCCATTTTTATATAAATAAATATGGTAAAATCCTTATGCTTTCCTTTCATCTGTTCTGTTCTTAGCTATCGATATATAAATTAAAACCAAGATATTTACATATTTTGAAGTCATACTGGTACCTAATAAGACTGGTGATTGTGATTTCGAGGAGGATATATGGGGACAAAGTTGACAATCCATTTGGGGGTCTGTAATTTTAAAAAACGAACCACTCCTCCAGCCTGAGGCGTTACTCAATAAATTGGTTTGCCGGCGTTAAGGAAATCAGTGTTTGAATCCCTGACAGTTGTACCGAGGATGGTTTTTCATAAATGGTTTTCCATTGTCCCTCCCCACAAATGCGGGTACATTTCCTCTAAATTCAACCCTTACTAGATGGTTTCTCACATTACTCTGGTTCAAATGTGGATACAGTAGCGTGTTTAAAAATAATGTTCACAGTCCGGCAAGATAGTAAGATGCGCTACAAAAACAAAAGTATAGAATATATTATATACAGGCTTTAGCCCGCAACATGGCCCAAATTTGTGAATTTGCCCTTCAGCTAATTTGAGTTTAAGACCACTGGTCTTATGCGTTAGTCTCACATTATTCCAGATTAACAGTAATAGGGAGACCGGGGCTCGAATCCTGGTCAGGTTTACTAAGGTATTTTCCCTGAATGCTACCTTACTCATTCCTACATATACGTGTACATCTCAAAAACAGGTAGTGAAAAGCGAATCCAACATCTTAGCTCAGTCGATAGGGTGTCTGCCTATTGAGCTAAGGGTCCTGGGTTAGATTCCCAGCATGGCCGAAAATTTATCATTGGTGAAATGTGGGTTTACCCTCTCACATTGATAAATTAACGGCCGGGGACTGGATGTTGTGCCTGTCCTAGTCTTAAGTTATATTATAAGGCATATGAAGCCACGACAGGCTTAGCCAGCCAGTAGTGGAAAATATATTGCTTGAATAAAAAAACTGACTCGGACCACAGGCTGGAAACAGTAATGGATGTAAAGTAAAGTGAGAAGCGAATGAAAAAAATACTAATTAAATTATCATTAGTAACAGATGACAGCCATTCACAGAAATGTGGTTAGATTTACATAAATTTACATAATTCACATAAATGTATATTGTTGGTAAAGAACACTGGAATAAAACCTGGGACTTTTGGCTTGGCGAGTACTTTTATTGCTATGTATTAACCTTTCGGTCACTTGGTCCATTCTTAAAAGGATCTATCTCGACCTTTGTCGAACATTTAGTTGTTGATCACTTTGTCCTATCCATGAGTTTGTTGATCCAGCGGTGTTGGCCACTTGACCCACTTAGCCTTCCAAAGATTTGTTTACATTTTGTCAACCATTAGGCTATCTATCACATGTTCCTACTTGTGTTGGCCACTTGGTCTACGATACTCCTGTGTATCGATCACTTGTCTGTTCACCACTTTGTCCTACTCCATTTTGCCATTTCGCCATTTTGCTTTCTATCAGTTTTCCTGCACCCATCATGAAATTTAAACAATCACCAAAAAGGTGTCCTTGTTCCTTCCAAATTATTCTTTAATATCAAGAAGAAATCAAGGTCTATTATATGAGTAGAACCAAAATAATGTCACATAATTTATCATATTAAAAAACTGTTATAAATATCCATTCGGGTCTAACTATAATAACATAGGTTTTTTTCTGATTAAATCATAATTTTCTTAAAATTTGTATTTATAACAGGGTTAAAATATCAACAAAAGGAACATTTCTCAATGAAAAACTGTCTTTTTTAGAAGGTTTTGTGAATCCAAAGTGGCAGAGAGGTGTGTGTGTGTGTGTGTGTGTGTGTGTGTGTGTGTGTGTGTGACGTGCGTGCGTGCGCTTTTGTAATATAAGTTAAAACTCATCCTCTCTATATAATATCATATTTCTCTGATTCTAAGACTGCGATTTTTCTCCCATATAAAAGTCTCTAAAACCAAGGTGCATCTTAGATCACAGCTATTTCTCGACCAATGGAGTTTACTATTTAAATTTTAATTGACAGCTAGCAATAGTTATTTAAAAATGTTATCAATTTTGTCAATTTCTATGAATTTAGAAGAAGAGAAAGGAAAAAAACTGTTAATAATTTGTATCATATGGAATATGGAATATTCCTTCCTACAGATTAGCCTGTATTTTCAATGCACACAATTTACCACCCGCTGACTTAAAGTGTTAAGCCTTAAATGCAGGTACACTTAATCTAAATTCTACCTTTCTCATTCTCTAACTTGCTTACCAGGAAATGCTAGATATTATTCTTAATGGTAAACAAAATCGGACGTTTCCATAAAACCTTTAAAGCTGGGATACTACCGACTTAATTTGCTATAGAAATGTGGTGACATAAATTTCCATTATTCGACTGACCACACATCGTTCCAATCCATGTTGAGGTAAAACACACTATATATATATATATAGAGAGAGAGAGAGAGAGAAATAGAACGATGATACATGATTGAGTTCCAAACCCAAGCCAGATAATTATCATCTCTGAGGTAACTGCATGTTTACTATTGAGAAACAGTGCTGTCATTCTCTTGTTTTCACTTGGTCAATCATCCCTTAAATATAAGACAAATTTTGCAATGCTGGTTTTTCGAGGTTAACCAGTAGATTTTTTTTTTACCCCAACACACCACACCTTCCAACATTACAAAGTGAGGAGCAGGGCCGCCCTTAAGGGTGTGCAAACGGTGCGGCCGCACAGGGACCTGCGCTTTGTGGGGTCCCACACTTGTTTAGGTAGTAGAGGGAAACAAAGTTGGGGTGGGAAATTCTTGCTCGTGCGCTTGTTTAGATGATCTAGCAAATATTGTGAAGAGTATAAAAAAAACTTAATTGTGTGGTTTGATATGTCTCAAGATATATTTTGAATGTATTAGTTGATTTGATCCAAACTTGACACAGTTGTTCATTATACCTGTATATAAATCAAGTTATTTGGGGAAGAAAATCGAACCAGTAGATGGGAAGAAATCAACCCTTATATCATATATATAAAAACACGGCTTTAGATATTAATTACAAGTATTTACTTCTTATAAAATTATGGAAATGAAATACGTAGGAAAAAGGCCGCAAAGTAGGCCAATAAAGAAATGGGAGGAGTAGATAGTAGAATGTGTGCAAGTGAGAGGAGAAGAATGGTTGAAGGAGATAGGAAAATGGAGATATTTTACTAAAATCACCCGGCCACAGGCTGGACACAGTTGATGATGATGATGATGATTTACCATTTAGGGCATTTTCTGATACCTTATACAGCTGAAAGTGGGTGTATAGGTGCAATCAAGGTCGTAGCCAGCCAAAGGGGGGGTTGGTGGGCACATACCCCAATTGCTGGAAGCTAGAAAAAATTCTAAATGATAAACTGTTCTAGAAGCTCTCTGAAATAGGTTGTTTTCATGGTAAAATAACCCCCTAGCTGCCGAAGGCTTGGAAAATTTCTAAATATTAAACACTTTTTGAAGCCCTGTGAAGTGGTTTTTTTATGGTAAAATAACCCCCAAAATGCCGAAGGCTAGGAAAATTTCTAAATATTTAACACCTCTAGAATTTCTATCAAGTGCTTTTTATGGTAACACAGCCCCCTAATTTGTATTTGTATCTTAAATTTGATATTGTTTGAACCATAACTAAAGCCATATATATTTTGTTAATAAAATTTCGAGGGGGGTTTGAACCCTCAAAACCTCCTCCTGGCTACGACCTTGGGTGCAATCTACTGTAATAACATTAAACAAAAATTACGTTTTTAAACTTTTTTGGGAGGTAGGGAAGCAATGAGTCAGATAACTGGGGCCCTCATAAACGAAGTTTGCCCAGTGCCTCACGTCTGATGAGGGCGGACCTGGCGAGGAGCGAGTGAAGGTAGAGCTGTTTACCAGAATACCTGTAGCTACCTCAGAGGTGATATTCATTGTAGTCTATCCTTCATTTCCCCAAGCACCCCGCTAACCTACTTGCACCGTCATCGATTCCGACCTCGTCTGGCGATGCCAGACATTGTTCACGATTGTATAGTCGGCTCATATAAGCTGCGAGGGATCTAGTGTACCATGAAGCTTAACATATAATCAATGCTAACTTTTTCTGAATCTCAATGAAGGACATACTGAACTTCACGGCTTTTGTTCTCACTTTCACAAGCAATTGTGTTTTTCCAGTATTTACGATCCCTACACACAAAAAAAACTGGTAGTAAAGGAAGGGACAGGTCTTAAAAAAATCCTGATCCACCCGCTTCGGTGGCCGCATGGTCTAACGCGCTAGTCGCTACTCTCACAGTAGATTAGACTGCCGAATCATAATCTCGAGGTCAAACTTTTTCACGATTACAATATTTTCTCTTTGTATGAGAAAGTAAAAATAGATAATTATGTTCAAAAAGAATAAAGAGTTTTGTAAACAAAATTATATCATAATAATATTGTACATTTTCACACTTATAAAACTCTTAGGGTGGATGAAGAAAAAGAACCCTGTTGGAATCTTTCGACTTTATTTTGGCGTAAACCATATTTTGACATTTTGACAAAACTCATCGTAGAAATAACGCCTGCGCTGTAATTTTTCGCTTACCGATTTGGCCCTCTTAAATTGTATTTATAAAACCCGCCTCGGTGGCGTAGTTGGCTAACGCGCCAGTCGTGTTGAGCTAGACCACCGAGGACGGGGAGATCGAGGTTCGAATCTCGGTCGGGTGAACTGGGGGTGGTTTTTCCTAAATGGTTTTCCATTCTCCCTCCACGCAAATGCGGGTTCACTTCCTTTAAATTCAACCTTCCCCATTCCTAATCCATTAGTGTAATTAGTACTTAAGCGTATAACCCGAAAGGGTAGTAAAACACTGTGCTAAATAATAATAATATATATAAAAAATGTTTATGGCTGCATCACTATAGTAGGATTCTGGTATGAAGAACATCAAATGACATTACCTAACAAACGTTGGAGAAACTACTTTCATACATTCATACCTCAAGTAATGTGATTTTCATCTTTAGCTTTTGATACAAATTATCAATACCTTTAAAATAACATAAATAACCAAGTAAAATGCTATTAATGTTGACCCCCAAAAAAATATGTTTGTATTTTCTAGAACTGTTTGTCCTACCAGAATCAGGGTATAGATAACTATAGGTCTATATCTTTTCTCGTCTCGTTCCTTTATTATATTATTATTTAAACAGTAAATAAGGAAGTGTTTTTTTACCACTCGGTCGGGTTACACTCCTATGTACTAATTACGCTAATATATTAGGGATACGGAAGGTTGAATTAGGAGTAAATGTACCCAAATTAACGTAGAGGGAGAGTGGAAAACCACTAAGGAAAAACCATCCTCAGTACATCCAACTGAGATTTGAACCCTGATCTTCCCATTATCGGCAGTCTAGTCTATTGCGAGAGTGATGCCCTTAATCATGCGACCAAAGCGGGTATTGTTTTTACCTTTAACCAATCATCATAATCAGCAGCATCAGCTGTTTACAGCCTGTGGCCGGGTTTTATAAAATGCCTCCAGCTTCCTAATTCCACCTCTCTTCCTCCTTTAATTGCTGCCATTCTTATCCTCTCACTTACACTTTCTGTTATTTGCTCGTCCCAACTCTTTCTTGACCTCCCTTGCAGTCTTTTCCCTACATACTTCATTTAATTTCCAACATTTTCTTTGATATCCTCTCCTTTTCCATTCTCATTACATGCCCATACTATTTCATGTACTCCCTGTACCCCACTCTTTCCCAGATAACTTAATTTCTAATCTTGTTTCTCCTCATGACGGCTAACATGCTCCTCACAAACTTCATTCCCATGACCTCCACTTTCCTAGTCTCTCTTACATTCACTGTCAGTGTTTCTGTTTCATGTGTGACAATGGGTACAAAGTACGCCCTGTTCAACACTTCCTGACACTTCAAGGGATCTTATCTTCTCCCTCCCTGCTATCCTTTTTTCATTAGCTCCTCTATACTTCCACTTTTCGCCTCAATCAAGCTTAGACCTCTGTTCCCTAAATCCGTGCTGTTCCTATCTCCACTTTCCATTCATTTTATTTCTTAATCTCTTTTCCAGTATCTTCTAATATATTTTTGTACATTTACAAACCAGCGTTATCCTCCCCCTTAATTTGTACACCTCTTCCTGTCTCCTTTTCTGAAAATAGGTATTATAACTCCCTTTCCGGTACCTTGTTCAGTTGTTCTTCCAAATCATTCACAGCAGCCTGTTTAACCATCACTTATCATTTGTCCACACCCGTTCCTCGTTCCATCCTTTTTAATGCGTCCCCCACCCCTTTCCACGTGCGACCTCTTTCCTCCTCTTTTGCTGTCTAGGTGTTTCAAATATATATATATATATATATATATGTATAGTGAATCAATATTAACTGTATAGTGTAGTCTGTACTGTATATTAACCAAATTAATATTAACTAAAGAAAGAATATTTATATACATAATTTGTGGACTTTTTTCCCCCTGCAAATTTTCTCATTGTTTTACGAATACCTATATGTGACCATCGCGACACCCTTCAGTTCAGAGTGTTTACATAAATAACGAGAAAACTACAACAATATCCTTTGTGTGCGACCGAGAATTGAACATAAACTAAGCGCTGTCAGGAATGACCACGCCAAGCGAGTGAGTCAACCCTACCGCAAACAGGTTATACTGTAGTTTTATTTTTAGTAGTCTATTATAATCGGTTAGGTAACCTGCCTCGGTGGTCGCATGGTCTGTGGCTACACTCTCGCAATGGGGTAGACTGCTGATGACGGGGAGATTGGTGTTCGAATCCCGGTCAGTAGTACTGAGGGTGGTTTTTCACTTAAGCGAGATTAGTATATATGCATATAACCTAAACAGGAAGACGCGGTGCTAGAAAAAAGAAGGCTAGACTAATAGAGTATCAGCAAGTTAGTATGCATGGTCGTAGGGAGGATTTGATTTTGAGGGGGTTTCAAAATCATAGGCTTATGACAATGTTAAGACTTATATTAAACCCCCAAAAAATAAGAACACTTATTTTACACAGCAGTGGTGGAACTTTATTTGTTTAAAAGGGGAGTGAGGGGAGAAGGTAACAAAAAAGTTTTTCTAGGGACTTTCTACCCTCCTCTCCTCCAGATAATGATAAAATATTGGATGCTCCTAGAAGCTTTGTATAGTGTTCCTAGTTTGGAGCGTTTTCGAAAACTATTCTCTTGGCAACTATTTAAAGTAGTCCTCCTTCGGCAAATTTTTGAAAATGTTGATGCTTATAAACGTTATTTTAAGAGGGGGTCACCAGATTTTCTTAAAAATTTAAATTAAATTCTCTAGAATCTATTTGAGGTGGTCCTACCTAAAATTTTAAAAAAATAGAATGCCCTACAAGCTATTTTAAGTGTTCTTCGCCTGCTTTTTTTTAAAATCGAGAATAGATTCATCTAGAAGTTTTTTGAAGTGGTCTTACACCAGCAAATTTTAAAAATTGGATGCACTTAGAAGCTAGTTGGAATGGTCCTGCCTGGATCTTTATTTTTTAGACACCTTTAGAAACTATTGAAAGTTGTCTACTCCCCACCTTCACCCTACCCAACACATTTTTGAAAATTGAATACTTTCAGAAGTTATTTGTAATGGTTCCCTAGTCCCTATGGGTATTTCTTTTAAAAGAAGATATTTAAGAGTGATATTCACCTGGAAATTCTTAGAAAACCGAATGCCTCCTGAAACTTTGAGTGATCCTCCCGTGGCAAATTTTTGATAAGTGAATGCTTCTATAACTTATTTGAACTTTGATACAAAGCTATCTTTAAGTTTAATACTAAAAACTTCAGAAAATTTGGGTGAGGTGTGGGTTTGAACCCCATAACCCCTACCACTCCCTTCCCCTTGGTTTGTATGTTTAAGCATTCCCAACCTGTTTGGAAAGTTTAGAATTGGATTTTAAAGCAAAAACTATACAAAAATTGATATTATTGTACCGTCCTAGAAGTAAAGTGTGTCATTGAACTGATATCGATTAAAACAGCCATGACCTAAGACACACCCGGCCTATCCGAGTTTTATTATACCACACTCAACACACGAAGCTGTCTGAGAAATGTAAACTTTTGGCCTTGGTTTAAATTCCTATCTAATATTGAATGATAATAGCGACGAAAATAGTCACAACAAAATTAGTCTGATTCAACGTGGGAGTACCGAATTAGTTTTCATTTTCTGTTCTAAAAGTGACTCATACAATTTCATTGTTTTTTATATATCAAGTCATGTATCTGTAGCTATCAATTTTGACAGCGAAAAATGTGTATTCTTTAAGTTTCTTTATACTATTAGTAAGAACGCCCCAGTTTGTAATTTATGATCTACATAAATACTAAATAGAAAAGCCATTCCAAGAAAATTTTAATCATCAAAAAAATGTTGTAACTGACCCTTCCTAATATTCTTGTTCCCCTCTTTGACGTTTTTACTTTCACTAAGGATTAACAATGATTCATGATTAAAGACGTTACAATGATAGTATGAATTCAAGGACTATGGATGCTAAGAAGTTAGAACCTTTCAACATTTCATACGTTGAATCAACCTCACTGCCCGAGAGACACCATCGTCCAATCAGAAATCTCTATTCGTTTTATGCCCATATATGGCACAACCGATTCCAGGAACAAGAGTGGGGATGTTGGACGATTCTATGTTTACCTTAAGGGGGAGTAAGGTATACATTTTAAAAAGTAATTCTTATTTAAAATAAAAATGGTTGCTACGAAGATTTGATAAATAAAAAATATCAAAATTAATATGTTTTAGTAATCTTAAATACATTAATTTAACTTAATAAACATAATATTTGGAACTAGTAACTTCGTGTCATACCCTTGGACGAGTCCATTAGAGAGCTGAGACTTTCCTCAAACGGACACGTCTCTCAAACGATCACTTTAGGCTATTTTCTAGTGTTGTGAGGAAGTGTATTTTCGAGTCTCTAAAGGGTGAGTCTATCGCTAACAGAATTTGACAGTTACGTTTAACTTTTTATAATTATATAAGGTAATACATATGTGTTAAATAATATACTAATTATTACTAAAATTGAGACGACTCGCAATTCAAATGTTATATTTTTACGGGTTATATCTTGTTTTATGTATAATTATAGTTAAAGGTCATTGACGTTTAATTTTCACTTAACTTTAATTCCCTTAGATATTTCTTATACTCTAGATGATTTGATGGTGCAAATATATTTATAGTTTGGTTAAATGAAATATTGGCCTTTTTCATTAAAAAACTTCAAGTGTTCCTAATTTTTTATCTTGTTAAGCTGGAAGTGTTAACTGGTTTTCGTTCAAAATTTTTATAATGTGTAACGTAAATCGTAGACATTTGTTTATTTAATCAATCGACTAATTACTACCGGCTTCTTTCCGGAAGGGTGCGTCGCTTTCAGTTCCATGCTGCCAGCACAACTCCATATATGGTAAAGAATGCTGCCATTGGCCGAGGTTACCATGCCCTTATTTGTGGGTTGAAGGCCGTTAGCAGAGACGAGTAGACCAGCTGTATTCAGAGACTAGTAAAACTGTTGATTATTGGAATAGTTCAATAATATTCAGTTCATTGAAATAGGCAGTTCATTTTTTCAATCGTTTTGTGAAACATGCCCACATCCTCGATAAAATTATGTTTCTAGAAGCTTAACAAAATATAAATAACCTTCCAACTTATAGTTTTTCCATAGTTCACTAGAACCTTTAAATTGTTCGTTTCTGTGTTATAGAAATCTGATCAAAGAATTACGAATGTCACCTTCAGTTCAGCCTTGTAATAGACTCTTCCATTCGTGAATTTAATAAATAGGTATATAATAGTTCTTTGTCTGGTGCTAGATGGAGATGAAGAGTAAAGACTTAAAAGTTAAAATTAATTTATTTAGATATATGTTAATAAAGAATTAGGCCAAGGTCAAAGCTGTTTGGATGATGCATGGTTACTTGGTTTAGCAAAGGCTGATATTAATAAGGGGGTTGGTCACTAGTTAGCAAAGACACGGGCGCAAGTATGCTTTCTTTTAGTTCAAAAATGATCTAAATGCACTATTCGCAATCATTAAACCTAGTTTAAGTAGAGAAGATTAATCTTGTAATGAATTTAA
This sequence comes from Timema genevievae, assembly GCA_902155825.1. NCBI lineage: Eukaryota > Metazoa > Arthropoda > Insecta > Phasmatodea > Timematidae > Timema > Timema genevievae. The sequence continues at coordinate 73,926 of CABFWO010002128.1, forward strand.
ATAAAGCCAACTCAAACTCCTCTAAAACACTTTGTAATAAATAAGAAATAATATTTTTTCAGAAATACTCGGAACTGAATTTGATAAATTCCTTTAAAATTGTGTGAATCCCCAACTTTGCTAAGTAAACCAAACCCTACATAATATCTACAAATAAAAGGTTGTTAAGCGTTATTGTGCAGAGTGAATTCATATATCTGCATATTCACACTTTTGAAACAGGGATAGTGAAGTTTTTATTTATTTATTTTATTTATTTTTAGCACCGCGTCTTACTACCCGTTCGGGTTATACGCTTAAGTACTAATTACACTAATGGATTAGGAATTGGGAAGGTTGACTTTAGAGGAAGTGAACCCGCATAAGCGTGGAGGGAGAGTGGAAAACCGTTTAGGAAAAACCACCCCCAGTTCACCTGACCGAGATTCGAACCTCGATCTCCCCGTCCTCGGTGGTCTGGCTCTACACGACTGGCGCGTTAGCCAACTACGCCACCGAGGCGGGTGATAGAGAAGTTAAATTTATCAATTACATGGAAGGGTAATGGAAAACCATTCGGGAACCAGAAATAGTATTATAGTTAAGAGGGCCCTACAGACGATCCGATCTGGTTGACCAGACAGTCGACCTGACCAAATCAGGTGTTATCTACGGATGACCTGACTTAGTGCCCGATTTTATCAGCTATTTGGGATCTTGCCAATAGCATTGTTAGGGATTAATTCCAGAAAAATAAAAATGTGGGCCAAAAAATGGCTAATTGAATGAAGAAAAAATTGTCATGTTACTACATACACATTAGGCTTCCTACTCACGCCTATATTTGTAGTACAACTTACACACTGAATCACCCAACAATGCTACAGATGACACAATTTGGTTGGATGCGCCGATCACCTGGCATGATAGAGAAATTTTTGTCGGGCGACACACCTACACACAACCCGATATTGCGCCTGATCTGACCAAATTGTGTCGTCTGTAGGGCCCTTTAGACTTTATTTCCAGTATACTGGTATCAACACTTTATCATTTAAAGTTACCATAACTTATTAAAGGAGTGTTGGTAAACCATGTCACTAACCTTATATGACGCCTACAACCATTAGTTTGTCACACCTGAGGGAAGGGGGTTGTGGCCCCCACTCGGACTAAAATAATTTTAATAAAAACTTGAAATACATAATTTGCAAAATTGATTACTGAAGATGTGTAGAATGAATTTAATCTAATTTTTTAGTCTTGTAGGCAACCAATTTCAGAAATGTGTAAACTCAAGGAAATTGCAAATAGCTTTTAAACATATATAATTTTCAAAAATTCAAGCTACTATGACCCTCCCAACACTCAGCTTTTAGCCCAGATGCATTCAAATGTTTTACTTTTAACCTTGAGAGGGTCATCATACTCCCCTTTGGATTGGAGGGCAAACCTCTTAAAAGAAAACTTTATTTTGCTAACCATCCTATTACTCCCCCCCCCCTCAAAAATTTAATTCTGGCTACAACCTTGATAGTTTGCACCCCCACCCCCCAAAGTAAATTTCTGGGTTAGCTATCTACAACCATATCACAAAGAATTGTTCTTAAAAACTTGCAGCAACATTTCACCCTTTTTCCCAGCAAACCCATCTCTTGGCAAATGAGACAATTAAATTTGTAGCTTGTTTGAAGAAATCTTGAACTTGCCCAAATGAAACTACATACCTGAATTCATCAGAAATAAACATTTAGATGAAGTCACAAATATAAAAGCTCAAATTAAAACTTAGAATATTACACTGCAAACCTAATTTTCAATCATTTAAATATGAAATATTAAATAAATATTAAATATGTTCATAGTATTATAAAAAAGTGGCAACTGTCTTTTGGTGGTAATAGTGCCAACATTTGGGGAGATGGTGTTATGGGTTAGGCACAACAGGCCCTCCGGCGATTAATCTGTTTTCTAGACTGGAATTGCTACTTTTTCACTCACGGGGGGCTTCTTGCTCTGCTCTAATGCAGTGTTTTAAAGTGTGACCCGTCTCGGTGACGTAGTTGGCTAATGCGCTAGTCGTGTTGAGCTCGACCGACGAGGACGGGGAGATCGAGGTTCTAATCTCGGTCGGGAGAACTGGAGGGTGGGGGGTTTCCTAAATGGTTTTCCACTCTCCCTCCACGCAAATGCGGGTTCATTTCCTCTAAAATTCAGCCTTCCTAATCCATTAGCGTAATTAGTACTTAAGCGTATAACCCGAACGGGTAGTAATACGCGGTGCTAAATATTATTTTTAAAGTGTGGTCCACAGGATCACAAGTTCAGCTTGTGTTAGACTAGACTGTGGAATATGGGGGATCGGGTTTTGAATCTCGGATCAGGTATACTGAGGATGGTTTTTCACCCCATGCAAATGCTGGTATATTTCCACAAATTAATCCTTTCTCATCTTAAACATATTAGCGTCACTAATACATGTGTGTAACCTGGACGAATCGTCTCTGAAGATTTTTGGTGTCAGTTACATAAACCCCTCTACATTTAAATTTTAGTACTATGTTACCATCAAACGCTCAACCAATGCCATAGATGTAAAATATTCGGCCACTCTTAAAATCACTGGTAGTAGGTCGATGCTATCGAGAACAGGATGTACAGTGACTTGGAAAATGGAATTTGCTTGGTAATGGAAAATCTGGAAATTTGAACCTTTTGCTTTCAATGGTCAAAATATCATTGTTCTTCCAGTTAATGCACACTACAAATCTAATACCTCTCCTTTTTGCATATACTAATAATTTATTTAGCACCGCGTCTTGCTTCCTGTTCAGGTTATACGCTTACGTACTAATTGCGCTATTCACTTTTGTGGCGTAGTTGGCTAACCCACCAGTTTCGAGTTGAACCAAACTGCCGAGGACCGGGAGATGGGGTTCGAGTCTGTCTGGTGAACTTGGGGCGGTTTTTACAAAATGGTTTTCTTCTCCCCTCCATGCAAATGTGGGTTTTAATTTCCTCCAAATTAAACCCTCCCAAATCCTAATCCATTAGCGTAATTAGTACTTGTACATAACCTGAACAGGTAGTAATATGCGGTGATAAATAAATAAAAAAAAATTAATTGCGCTAATGGGTTAGGAATTGAAAAGGTTATAATTAGAGGAAGTGAACCCATATTTGTTTGGAGGGAGAGTGGAAAACCATTTAAAGATCCCCCCAACCCCCAGTTCACCTAAACGAGATTTCAAAACTCAATCTCCTAGTCCTTGGCAGTCTAGCTCAAAACAAAACTAGCGTGTTAGCTAACTATGCCACAGAGGCGGGTAATCAACAATCGTAAGTCATTATTTGATTCTAGTGGAGTCATTACACCTACCCATTTACTTAGTGTGTCAATCCAAAGTTGAGTCGCAGTTAAACATATGAATGAGAATTTTACTATGTGCATGTGTGAGAATTAGATTATGTTCATGTGTGGAAATTATATTAATTTATAGAAAGAATAAACTTAAAAGATATGTCTTGCAACAATTTCAAACTATTGCTGCAAGCTGATCTTTTCATGCCTTAATATCCAACTTTGATCACACTGCCCAATAATAGCCCTAATGTTAGGTTGAAATCCTTTAACCCCTTCTTAATAGTGACACAATTTGAGAATTTGTATGTGTTTAAAAATATTATTACATTAAGTTGCTATATTAATACAATATTTATAATATAGACTTTAATATTTAATGTGTTATAGTGGCTGGAAAAGTTGGAAGAATATAGTTTTTAGGTCACTATGCATAGCATAGCAATTGTTAAGCCAAAGTACATGCATAAAGATCCTATCATTATTATAGAACTTGTGAGGAACTATATATTTCCGCTTGACTACACATTTATAAATTATGTATAGCTTTCTTTATTAATGTTCCATGCTATTAATAGGAATGACCAAAGTAAATTATGCAGGTTAGTAATCAAATTGTTAGTACACAGCCTGAGATTGAAAATAACTCTGCTTATTTGTTGCAGTATTCCTAATCTGTAACAATGTGTGACGAAGAAGTTGCTGCACTCGTCGTAGACAATGGATCCGGTATGTGCAAAGCCGGTTTTGCTGGGGACGACGCACCCAGGGCTGTGTTCCCCTCCATCGTTGGGCGGCCAAGACATCAGGTGAGTTTCTTTTGTGTGATCTGTTAAGTTAAATAATTAATAACCTTAAAATATGGATTTGGCAATCAGACTGAATAAAATTAATACTTGAGGCTCACCATTATTTTAAGTTAAACCTGTAGGTGATAAAAAATTCTCATCTCTCTACTTGGGTCATATATGGTTCAATTTAGTTGGCCAACCATTGTTAACCCTTGCTCTGAACTGGTTGGACAGGGAGTGTGCAGCCAAAATATGTTGTAAATAGTGGGTCAAAAAGGAAATGTTGGAAAATAAAACTGGTTTAATTTCATTTCTACAATTATATGCTAGATGCTAGGTCTTTTTGCAAAATCAAACATTTTTGAGGCTTGCAAGATGCATTAAAACTAGGTATATATTTTCTGTGCAAGTTTTGAATGTGGTATTGTTTCGCAGGGTGTGATGGTAGGCATGGGACAGAAGGACAGTTATGTGGGAGATGAGGCAACAGTCCAAGAGAGGAATCCTCACACTGAAGTACCCCATTGAGCACGGTATTGTGACCAACTGGGACGACATGGAGAAGATCTGGCATCACACCTTCTACAACGAGTTGAGAGTAGCCCCCGAGGAACACCCAGTGCTGCTCACAGAGGCCCCCCTCAACCCCAAGGCCAACAGGGAGAAGATGACACAGGTAAGCTTGTGCTTATGTTTTGATTACTCTGTTAAATAAGATTGAAATGTCTAGAATGTTTGCTTGACCACCAGAAGAAACCCAATGCTGACAAACTTTTGATATCTTTTATAAAACCTTGAACACTTTGCATATTTAAAGGCAAATTAAACAGTGAGGCTAAGATAAAGTTTAAAATTCAATAAAACTGTTGGTGATAAGATGATTCTGATTTGTTTTTAGATCATGTTTGAGACGTTCAACACCCCTGCCATGTATGTGGCAATCCAGGCTGTGCTGTCCCTATATGCCTCTGGTAGGACCACTGGTATCGTGCTGGACTCTGGTGATGGTGTGTCTCACACTGTACCCATCTATGAAGGTGAGCGTCTCTAGAAATGTTATTTATCTTGCGGTGAAACGTTACATTTTGAGCTGCCCAAACATACTTTTTCATGATTTATTGTCTGGACCATTGAGCTGATATAGCAGTACTCTAACATGGTGGCTTCAGACAGAGAATTTGATCAGAAATAAGGAAATTTCGGTATAATTTATATAAGACAAATTCTGCGCCTAAACATCATATTGAAGTGTGAATATTTTGTTTTATTCTTGGGAAAATTGTTTCTATTGGTAATTTGTATAATTGTATTAATTAAAATCGCTTTGAAAATGTGTTGCTGCACAATTTATTAGCACATGGTATTAAATTTAAATTTCTTGAGGTTCTCCATATAAATATTGATTTTTTAGTCACTTAATACTAAGGATGGACAGGATTGACATTTTTATATCGGGACGAGAAATGTCTCAAAATATCAGAACGGGAATTATAAAAATGGCGCTTTAGATTAAAATTATATATTGTTTGTGTACTAATGTGGTGATACTTGTAAAAGCTTTGACATCATAATATATAATTCACACAATATTTCATAAAAGCATATAGTAAGGGGTGTGTGAAAAGCATTCTCTATTGAAACAAATAGCAAAATTTTTGAACAAATATTGAATAGGACAAATCAAATAATTAATTTTGATACATTATTTTTATTAGTTAATCTCTTTTTAAAATGGTGTTTGATATTTAACTACTATTGGAAGAGTGAAAAAAAATTTTGTATGCTTCTTAAATATCTTTTTTTTACACCTCTTGAAGGCTATCTAGGTTTGAAACATTATATATTCTTTAGGTGTAAAACCCCTTAAAGATCTTGGTTTTAAACCCTCATTATTTAGGTATGAAACCCCTTAAATGTTCCTGAGGCGTGTTATCCTTTAAATATTATCTATTTTTAATACCTCTTGAAACTTCTCTCTGTTAAAAGCCCCTTAAATGTTCTCTAGAATTGAAATCCCTTGGTTCTTTGTTTAACACCCCTGTAATCTCTAATCGTGCTCATGCTCATAAATAGTTGACCTTGGCAATCTACTTCCCCCTCTTTCTATGCCCCAAAAGATGGTAGCTCTCTAAATCTCAATATATATACTAGATTGGAAAACATGGAGGGGAGTAGACTAGTGGTCAAGGACTTAATTTTAGTAGCTTAAATGTAAGGATTTTTTTTAGAGGAGGTTGAATGTGCAAAAGTTTCGCAAAGGTGAACTGGTTAGTAATATATGACTTGATGTGAACAAAATTAGAAAATAAAAGAAGTTTACTATGTATTCAACTGTGAACTTTGAGGCCTATAGTTTTCTAGTGTTATGCGCATTTGCATTTTAATACTCTTTTCAATGTTTAATTCAATATAGCCATTTGGTGCTGGTTTTCCTTTTTGTATGCATAAAAAGTTTTGAGGTTTGTGAACTTAAGGTAAAATAACCAATCTGATCCTGGGAAAGGGAATTCAAACCAATGCTATTAATAATGAAAAATCTTCCTTTTCTATTTAAATACTATCACTCATTAAGAGACAAATGTGTGCGCAAGCTTTGAAACATTTTTGCAAAAAGTAATTCCAGCTACAATTTACAAAGCATGAATAAACTTTTAAAAAAAATGCTCAATCTTATCATTTAGTGTTATCATGTACATCACAATTAATTTTCACATGACAAAAACTTAAATCAAATTTATTCAATTTTCAGATTTGATATTTTCTTTAGAGCTTTAATATGAATTTTTTTTTAAAGCTTTCAAGATATATTTTATAGCCCTATTTCTAGTTTATATATCATGTTTCAAAATACCTGTTAAAATTCATATTTTGAAAGAATTACGTGTGCTAACCCAATTCGGATATGGTTATTAAAAAGCAAAATGTTAATATTTCTCAGTTTTTGAAGGTAGCTACAAACAAATGTTTGTTTCCAGGTTATGCTCTGCCTCACGCTATCCTTCGTCTGGACTTGGCTGGTCGTGACCTCACAGACTACCTGATGAAGATTCTGACCGAGCGTGGATACAGTTTTACCACCACAGCTGAGCGGGAAATTGTGCGAGATATCAAAGAAAAGCTGTGCTACGTTGCACTAGACTTTGAGCAGGAGATGGCTACAGCGGCATCATCCAGCTCTCTCGAAAAGTCTTACGAACTCCCCGATGGGCAGGTCATCACAATCGGCAACGAGCGGTTCCGTTGTCCCGAGGCTTTGTTCCAACCATCGTTCCTGGGTATGGAGGCCTGTGGCATCCACGAGACCACTTACAACTCCATCATGAAGTGTGATGTGGATATCCGTAAGGACCTGTACGCAAACACAGTGCTGTCTGGTGGTACCACCATGTACCCTGGAATTGCAGACAGGATGCAGAAGGAAATCACTGCTCTTGCGCCATCCACAATGAAGATCAAGATTATTGCACCACCTGAGAGGAAATACTCCGTCTGGATCGGAGGTTCCATCTTGGCTTCCCTCTCCACCTTCCAACAGATGTGGATCTCCAAACAAGAATACGACGAGTCTGGCCCATCCATCGTTCACAGGAAGTGTTTCTAAACTTGTTCCTCGCTTGTTTGGTATCGTACTCTTCTTGACTGTTGATAAGACTGCTCCTTGCACCATCGTGGGTCTTGATGTTTTTTGGGACAATTTTTACTTGTCTAGCTCGTTTGTAATATAGGAATTGTTTTGAGAGATTGGTCAAATGCACTAGTTTATAACTTTGAATCTCAAGTTTACTTGCGTAGATCTAATAATATATATTTTTTATTCCTGGATCTGATTTTTTTATATAACTTAAAGGATTTCCCTAACCTGATTTTTTTTCTCTTGTACATTCTTAATGAGTTTAGATTTGTAGGTCCTGTTCTTGGTAATATGTTAATCTTTGTCACATTGTACTCTTGTTAGATCGCAATGTTTTTTAAATTTTAAAACACAATTTCTTTTCAAAACTTAGCATTCCAATGATAAATTCCATGTTCTAGCATTCCATGTTGAAAGCTCAAGTTATTTTGACCAATGTAAGAAGATACTGTGTTACTAATTTATCATAAGTCTGAAAGGTGTGTTTTGTAAGCATTTTTCAGGGACAAATCACATGTAATGTAAGACTTTCTTAAAAAAGACTCTTATTTGACCTCCCAAAGTGATCACTAAATGCACTAGGCCAAAGTATTATTTATTCCCATGTGCAGAACTAAATTTATGGGGAAAAGTATAAAAAATAAATAATATAAAAATCGAAAATTTTATTTTTATATCCTTTCCTTTTAATTTTATTGCTACTGAATTACTAGTGATGAAGAAATGAATTTGAATGAGTCACGAATATACCAAGATGCTTTGTCTAAATAGCTTAGGACACAAATGTGGTTAAATCTCATCCTATTGCCATAATCTTAATAAATGTATACAAGATTACTAAGATCAATTAAAACAAATCTGCTAAAATAATTTTAGCTTATTTTTTACTTTAATCTTTTACATACGCAGCAAAAAAGTCAATTGAAAAGAAAAGGTATAATTATGTTGTCACTTGAAAATATTTGTTATTGTCCTGATGTAAGATCAATTCTATTGTCTAGATGGAAATAGTAGACATAATGAAATAGGAAATCTTGCCTAGATTTTTGTGTGGAAAAAAATGCAGGAAGGATCTACAAAGGCAGCAATCAAGTGTGAACCAGTTCTTTTTCCTTGAGTTTATGGCTTTCTTGTATAGACTTTCATATACAATTAATATTTCGGAAACTTGGCTACCTGATTAAAGGAATCGGATTTCAGGTATATGAATTGGTTTGGTTATGGGTAAAATTAGGATATAAACTAGGGGTTTTCCGAGCTTGTTTTTTTTTCATTCAAGTCTAGTATTTCTAAAAGCTCCAGAGTTTTGAGTCTTGCACCATAATGTAAGGTGATAATGAAGGAAATCGACCTTAAATGAATAAGCTTAATATTTCCCCTTAATATGCTCCAGTAACTTAATTCATCCCATGAAAAAACGTAAGAATCGTAAAAAGTTAAAAATTTGAAGTTTTTTCATAGTTTGTTTATTATTCCTTTGTGTAAACGTGCATGATCAAGAGATGAAAGTTTTCCGGGAAAATTGGCACCTTGCGGCGGAGGGTTTAAATTGTGGAGATGGCACCTAGAGCTTATTGTACTTGAAAATCTAGTGTGCTAAGAGCCGAGTAGGTTATATAAGGAGGGCTAGTTAGGAAGCACGGAGAATAGGGGGAGACATTGGACCAATCTTAAGGTGCGTTTAGCCTACCCTTTTCATACAACTAGGCGCACGTTGGGGCATGCGCATGCTGCAAATGTAGTTGTGCGCCTAGTCACAGGTAGGCGCAAATGCTCCCAATATATATGGGGAGCATGTTGCAACACACTTTCCACACAGTCACTAAAGAACTTGAAAGTTATAGTTTCTTTTTTAGTTGTGTGTAGGGGCTGTCTACCGTGAAAGTGTGTTGTGTTTACCGTGATGAAGTGGAATGCTGCAAGAACAATTAAATTTACAAACTACTATCAGATCCATCCATTGTTGGGGCGGTCATCACACGAAGACTATAAAAATCGCGTAAAACTTAAGAGATGCAGTACAATCACTAGGTAAAACATTTACGGATTCTAAGGCTGTGTTGAACCAAATTAAGACACTTTGTTCATATTCATCGAGAATACTTGAACATTAAACGGAAGAAGGTACTTTAAAAAAAAAACAAGCGATTGTATCTGATGTCTATCAGTGTATAAAGTCTGTGAAGGACACTAAGGTTGACCAGTGTACTATTTTTGTTGATTTAAAAGCAACTAAACTACAAAGTTTGACTCCCTCGATACGACCAATTGCTCATCACAGTTTGCTATCAACACTGCTGGAGTTGAAATGCAAAATGACAATCTAGTTAAGAACAGCCAAGTAAATAACAATGCAGCAACAATTCGAAATCAATTTTTACCATCTACTAGCTACGGCTTCAACAAGAGCGGATCTCTTCCACAGCAACCGGGTCCCAAGTCGATGTTACCTCATTATCAACAAAGACCACATTCTGTAACTCGTTGCAATGACGATTCAAGTTTGGATTCATACCTTTAGAGCGAGCATAGCTTATAGGTTTAATTTAGCACTAATTTACTTAGTTACTTCTCTTGTCATTCATGTCACACTTGTTTAAAATAAATTAATTTTAAACACTAACAGTAGTTTTTAATTATAGCTTACAACACTATTTTTGTTTGTTCCAATTAAATATGTGATTATTTCTTTCAAATAGTACTACATAAATAATTACATATTTATATAGTAGTAACAGATTAATCTACAACTTTGTACTAGAACCGTTGTGACCTTTTTTAAACTCACCTTCACATAACCACACAGTGCCTTGACGATGGCCACGCATGCTTCTGGAATTATGACTGAAATCGATGACAACGATATTTTAAACCAGTACATCAAACTCTGATAGTTGTCACCTGTTGCCAAAAAACGAAGATTGACTGATAATCGTGATCTTGCTGGTATGACATCCCTAAATGTTGTACCTTGTTTTGAAATGTGTGGTTCAACCATACTCAGCAAAATATTAAAATCACTAGGGGATATTCTTGTGAAGCTCTTAAACAATTAACTATCTAATTTGCGCACTTCTGATAGTATTCCTGCATTTAATGAAAGGGATTCTAGAAACTGACTCGTCCAGAACTACTTCGTTTCTTTTGACGTCGTAAAATGACGATAGCTGCAGCGACGCCTGCAGCAAATACTTCCCGCGACATCTCTTAACGCATGGAAAGAGATGCAAAAGTGTAAACAGATGGGGCAAGATAAGGCAAGATGCAAGAGGCATGCCTCTGCGCGTATAATGTTGCATGATAGGAAGCATAAGTCTAAACGCACCTTTAAAATTATTTATTTAACTTATTGATAAGACATTAATAAACATAACGTATTTACAAAGGCTCACGTTCATTTGTTTCTTTACTAGTTTTTTAAGCACGGCATCTAACTACCCGTTTGGGCTATACGTCTATGTACTAATTAACGCTCATGTATTAGGGATAAGGAAGGTTGAATTAACAGGAATTGCACCCGCATTTGTGTGGATAGTGAATGAGTGGAAAACCATTTAAAAAAAAAAACCTCCCTCAGTGCACCCGAATCGAACCCCGATCTCCCTGTCATCAGCAGTCTAGTTTATTGCGAGAGTAGAGAGCGTTGGACCTTGCAGCCACCGAAACAGGTGTTTCTTATTACTACTACTACTACTACTACTACTACTACTACTAATACTACTGCTATCACTATCACTGATTACTATTAATACTTTTATTATTATTATTATCCATTTAATCAGTTGAAATTAATAAACAGGAAATAATAATTGAAAATTTCCGTCTCACATCTCTAACATGATCTCGCTTCTGTACCATTTCCATTCCTCTATGCGCAGTTGCACATGCGCGTTGTACGGGTTTCTCCAGACGTCTTATTGAAAAATTTATTTCAATATAATTTTTAATGCTTATAAAAGTTGATGCTGATACTTTAAAATTAATAATAATATTTCTAGCAAACCACATGAAATAGTAAATGCTTTTTAATATAAATGTGGTAAGTTTGGTAAAATATGTATTGCAATAAGTAAAGATAAACATTGATTTTAGACAGGTTAACCAACATAAGTCTATAACTAAATAGTAACTAAACTAAGCTAGTTTTGTAGTAAAACGTATTATGAGTTTTAATATCTCAAATTTGAAAACATTCAAAATAATATATTCTTGATAGTGCATTTTAATTTAACGGAAATTATTATTTTAGAAAGAGATCAGGTAAATATAGTAAAAATAACCATTCTTTTTTTAAAATTTAGTACCGCGTCTTACTACCCGTGCGGGTTATACGCTTAAGTACTATTTACGCTAATGGATTATGAATTGGGAAGAGAATATAGAGGAAGTGAACCCGCATTTGCGTGGAGGGAGAGTGGAAAACCATTTAGGAAAAGCCACCCCAGTTCACCCGACCGAGATTCGAACCTCGATCTCCCCGTCACGGCAATACAAGTAAACAACTTAAATCAATGATAATTTAAAATGGACGACAATATTGAATAAATTTACTGGTCGAAAGTAGTTTTAAAGCTTTATTACGTTATTAATGCGAAAATCGATATTGATTTTAACAATTCGTTAAGTAACCAAATGATTTATAAGTGAAAATGGCGATATTATCTAAATTAAATAGCCTATGCTACTATCGCGTTTTAAAAATTGATTATTAAGTACATCAAGTGAAAGCTAAAAAAAGATGAGCCTTCAACACTTTCGATCTCGATCTCGAAGCTCGAAATCCGAGTATTCGCAGAGCCCTAATATAAACTACAAAATTGTAGAATTTATGACCTGTTGCTTTTTATGGATACTATAATTCCTTACCAACTTCCATTTTAGCTCTTTTGTTTTCTAATTGCTTCTTTAGAAATGGCGACCAACTGTGGGGCCGATGGTTCGATATCTGACTGGTTAGACAAGACATGATACATAAAATATAATATTATTAAATAACAAAATATTATAGTATTATATTATATACTGTGAATTATCCCAGGCATGTAGATCTAGACCCACCCACTTCCCCTGAAATATCAATTAATACATTGAATTAAAATTTAATTTTTCAAGACATTAAATGAAAGATAAAAATATACTCTTAAGTAGTTAACTATAACAATATTATCTATGAATTTTTATAATATTTTTTAAGAGCAAAGAATGTGGTCATCTGAATCATACATTTACTCAACTATATCAACATCTGAATTATCATAATATTTTCTAAAAGTAAAGAAAGGTCATCCATAATACACCCGTCTGGGATTCAAACAGTGACCTCCCTGTCGCCGGAAAACCAGACTGTAGGAGCTTAACATTTAGTTCACGTGCCTGGAGGTGCGAGTCCACTAAAATTAAATCATATATCCGTGCCTGGATGAGCAATAGTTCCTTCAAATAATAAACAAATTAATCCAATTACAAAAATATAACTGAATATTATATCATAGTGAACTATTAAAATTCAAAATATCAATTAAATTAACACTGAAATGTTTAATTATCATGATTATTCATCAAAAGTAATTATTTATAAATAACATTTTATTTTAAAAGCCTAAACGTGTAGTAAGACGCGGTTCTAATAATAATATTTTAAAATAAAATCCACATAAATGTATTTTGATATTTATGATCTATCTACTAAATAATAAATTTATTTACATATCTCCCGACCTCTCTTGCACAAAATCACAACTTCATCACTTGCCTTACCTTCGGAAAAGTTATGAAGCTATGAAGAAGATATTATAATCCATTCAATTCATGACAGATTACAGATGAGACTCGTCATTTGGTACTTGTCATTTGTCAGTGTTGTCTATGTTGTCAGCGATGAGTTCATTTAAAATTTTTCAAGGACCTACGTTTATCTATGTTTATTTAAGTGCCGGCCTTGAATATGACTTAACACTGCCTACCAACGTCTGCCATCAGTATTTAGCAAATCAAAGTTTTCATAAAATTAAACCTAAATGTTGGTAAATGATATTTTGAGCGTCTGCTATTTTTTTTTAGATCACTCATGTGTTATTTAATTCATACTGGTGTTATCGCTAGTTCTTGACTATGATTTATAGAATGGAACCTTTAAGAAGAGCATCTATTTTGTGATCGACTAGTTTGTTGTGTTTTAAAACTGGTATGTGATTTATATCTGTAAGCTGTAAGTTGTTAGCTGTTAAGGTTAGGTTAGGTTTATTTGTAAAAGATCACTTTCTAAGGGTGACGCCTACTCGATAGGAAACACCACTTACAACCACTTACATAAAGCTATGTTGGTTTTACTATAAAACGTTTTAACTAGGCTACACAAGGAATCCTGAATATATTCTTTCGTAGTGATTCAAGATTTTAATTAAAATATAATTTCCATAACTCTGTCCACATAGGCCTTCTCTGTAGGTCCTAAGCCAAGGGCTCTTAACCTTTTAGGGTCATAGACGCCTTTGAGAATATAATGAAATCAATGGACATACTCTCAGATGAGTGCGTGCGCACACACACACAAAAATCATTATCCAATTCACTTTATTTATGATTATATTACAAATTTATTTCCTTATCAATCACAAGCAGACTAGATATAGAAACAATCTTCACGAAAATGATGTCTTTCTCATTTTCATGTTTTTGAAATATAAAATGCCACTTGGTCTGAAGGAATGGAAATAAATTCAAATTGTGTGAATAAAAAAAAATTAAACCTTAATACTGCTCAAAAGTAAAAGTTTATTTGAAGGTTGCTACTGTTTTGCCTTAGTGAAAGTTATACATTTTGTAGTAGTCTTTAAGCGTATAACCCGAACGGGTAGTAAGACGCGGTGCTAAATAAATAAAATGTAGTAGTCTTTGACAAGATAACAAACACATCTCTTATGTACACTCAATTTCCATTTTATATTCTCTTACTATCTGTTTAGGCTGGATGTCTATTTACTAATTACGCAAATGTGCTAGAAATGAGTAAGATTGCATTTAGAGGAAGTGTACCACACTTCTTTGGAGGGAGAGGGACTTTATTGTTGGAAAATACACCCTCAATACACCCAAACAGGATTCTAACCTTTATCCCCCCACCATTGACAGTCTAGTCTCTTGTTAGAGTGACCCCTTAGACTATGCAGCCGCTGAAGTGAGTAATTTCCATTTCTAATCATGATGGTAACATATGGTGAAAACTTTGCCTCCCAAAGCTATATCATAGCTTGATCCACTATGCAAGGGTAAATTTGTGTCGAGGAATAATACTAAAGTCTGTTCACCGTAGGAATTGTTCTCTGAAAGGTCTTTTTTCCCTACCAGAAAGCTATTATATAGTAGTATATTGGTAAGAAAAAAGACCTTTCAGAGAGTAATTCCTACCGTGAATGGAGTATATAATTTCCCACGACACTTTAAGTAGACTTCAAGTCACAACATCTACTTTATTCCTAAGTCTTTGAGGTCATTTTTAGTAAAATCTGTAGGCCTATATGATCAATGCTGCCGATGTTAAGAAGAGAAGGCTTCTGTATCCTCATTTTACCTTTGTTATCTGTAACGGTTAAAAGAGTTCTGCAGCATTTCCAGGTTTCTACAGATTTCTGTCTTCTGAAGAATTGATAATATTGGTACTTTGTCACTCTCACTCATTTGCAGTCACTTTCTCTAGTAGTGGAAATTTCGTATCATAGTTGTTCACCTCCGATTTCCTCTCCCAAAGTGATATCTTGGACAAAATAAAAACCCTAGATTTTTAGCAGTATCTATAATGGCGGCATCAGGGCGAGGACCTTGAATAAAAAAAACTATCTTATTCATATGGCCAAAAATCTATCTGTCAAGATCTGAATAAACTCCTCCCTTTTAAATTGTTCTAAAAATTGGATTTTACTTTCATTAAGTTATCTAATAAAATTAAAAAAGTGAAACTTTTGCCTGGTGCTCATTCAAGCTCTTCAAGACTTGTCCTCTAGAAAGCCAACAAACTTCTATTTGATCAGGAAGAACTTCACATTGTGCTCCCATTTCCTAACAATTGTCAATGATGACAGAGTACGTTTCATTTAATTCCTATCAATGGAAAACCACGGTATTCTAGAAGTCATGTCTTGTCGACCTTGACGATTGCATCCTAACTGTGCATAGTTTGGTCCAATGCCACCCTACAGATGTTTGAAGCGAAACCTTTCCTATGTCACATAATTTGGCGTAGCAAAATAATGTTTTCACAAAGATAATTTTCAAAGCAACAGGAAGTGAATTGAAGAGAAAATATCATTTTATTTCCACCGGCTCACCGACACCCTAGAGCCCATCCATGGACCCAATGTTAAGAACCCCTGTCTTAAGCTATAATATTCCCTTGTCCTTAAGAGCAGGACTTGAAGATCACAGGACTTAAAACAGCCTACTCAGTAACAATGTGGCATATATACATTTTTTATATAATTTCAATACGATTCATTAATCCAGTTTCATCAAAGACATTAAAGAAATACTCAAGTGTTTCATAGCTTAACTTATCTAGCTTTTTTTTCTAAGTAAAATAAGTACTTAGGCTAGGTTTTATTTCTATCACAGTTTTAGGAATTGCTATTTAAGGTGGACCCTAAAACCTTAGAAAATCTTATTTTTTTTAGCATCGTGTTCTACTACCTGTTCAGGTTATAAACCAATATACTACCTAATACACGAATGAGCTAAGGATGAGAAAGGTCAAATTCAGAAGAAGTGTATGTGCATTTATGTGGAGAAAGAGTGGAAAACTAGTTTGTAAAAATCAACCTCAGTTCGCCTGACCAGGATTCGAACCCCAGTCTCCCCCTAATTGACAGTCTAGTCCAGCACCAGAGTGATGCCTTAAACCATGCGTCCACTGAAGCAGGTACATTATTTATTTGATATCTTGACATCCACGCAGTGTCCATAAATATGTTTTTAAGTTTAAACTACTATAGGCCTACCGGTATGTAATTTGTTGTTATATAATGTGATGGAAACTATATCTTAATTTATAAGTAAATAAAGGTAATATGCTAAAATCAAGGTTATAGTTGGGCATATATAGGGCCTATCTAGGTTTTCCGACGAAAAGTAGCGATTGTATGAAACTTATCTAAACTTGGAAACTGTAAACTGGTATAGGCCTATGTCCAATAATCGTGTACTGTAGGCCAATCCATAAATGTTAAATACAGCCCTCATTGACTAGGTGTACCCTGATTTTTGTTGGAATAATAGTTTAGAAAAAAAAAATTCAAACATATTGATATTCATTTGTGGCCAGCATGATAAAATTTTACTATATTATTAGTAGAGGTATGCGAGTAGGCCTAAAATTAAAGTTTAAGTTGAATTTTAGTAGCGGCTCTAACTCGACTTGAAGATATTTACAAAACTCGAAAAATTTGAGTAGGCCCAGGCTACTCGGAATTTTTTATCTTTTTCTCGAAAGTTCTTAGTCTGATTAATATTATTCATTTTTAAGATATAATTTCATAGCAAATAAAGTCCCTCAATATTTTCTTGTGTCTATTAAAAGAATTGTGCAATTATATTAAATTTACTAAAAAATTTGAATTTGTGTGATTATACATTTTTTCAGAAAAAAATTTAATTACAAGAAAATACGTTTGTTAATGATGGAAGCTATTATATTTGTTAACTATGGATATAGCCACATCTAGACATCATGTTCTTTAGATTGAAAAATGACACCTGGACATGGGAATTGAACCCGTGACCTTGACGGGTTCCGGGTTCGATTCTCGTGTCCTGGTGTCATTTTTCAATTTAAAGAACTTAAAATATGTTTGTGCTTATTGATGGTTTATGCAGAAATTCAACACGAAATATTTCTTGTTCAAATAATGCTATAAACTACTTGAACTATAAAAAAAACTGTTTTCATTCAAACTTGACTCTTAAGTGAAAAATGCCTACTTCATACCTCTATTTGTGTTTTTTATAGGTAATAATAATATCTATCAAAAGTGACAGCTGCAGATAACAGGACTTGATGTATGAATCTATTAAAATTAGGCCTGTTCGAGATCTCGAACTTTGGGAAATTGGATGATCCTGAAACTGGGGCGGGAAAAACTATTTTCTGAATTTTTTTGGAAAAATATTAATAGTTAAAGATTGTATATCAATGTGATGTTTGTATTTAAATCTCATTAACAATATTAGGCCTATTAATTTAATAAAGTTAAATCAACTTTATCTTCCTTTAACTAGACGAGTACCTAAAATTTCAGTAGCTTTTATTTTAAAGCTACAGTTCCATAAGTAGTTATTAAAATTTACACCATGAGTTTTTTTGTTTAAGAACTTCACCATCTGAGATCACATTCTCCATAAACCATTGGGAATAACTAAGATGACTAACGTGATCTGGCCGTAGCAATTCATGCGGAGTACCATTGTGCTCATAAGAATTTAGATGTATTATTTTGCTCCACATCTGGATAACTGTCTGGGCTATACTCATTTTAAGAGTTAAGGGATGAGGGAGGTAGAATATAGAGTAAATGTACCCACATTTGTGTGGAGGGAGAGTGGGAAACCTTTAAGGGTCAACTTGCCCTCAATACACCTGCCTGGTATCCAAACGCCGACTTCTCCACTACCGGAAAACTGGACTTATTAGATGATCTTGACACTTGGCTTGCCCACCATGGGTTTTGATTCTTTTCGAGCAGTCTGTATTTTGTAAATGTACCATTTAAAAAGGAGTGGTTATTCTATCTATATGTTATCTAAGTTTTCTTAATGGATCAGCAGTGTGTAAGCTAGTCAGTGGCGTAACTAGGGTGAGGCAGGTAGGGCATGTATCCTGGTTGCCAAATTTACTAGCAATAATAGAAGTTTCAATTTTTTAACAATAAAAATGTATTTGATTATTTATTATTTTGTATCCAGTAGCTTATTTAAAAGAGTGACCACTTTTAATATAATATATGAATTCAGCCAAAATTTAAAGAACATTTTTTAAGGGGCGCCAATTTTTTATTTGCCTTGGGTGCCATCAACTCTAATTACACCTCTAAAGGTAGTTGTAGAGAAAAACGGATGGAGGGCTGTCTTACTAAAGTCTTAATATGTCAATTGTTTACATGTTCCATCCATAGCAACAACAGCTTTTAAATATCAATCTTACAACATTGTCTTAGATATGTAGAGTTTATTTCAAGAGTTACAATCTAAGTTGACTCTTAGTGTTTTATCAAGCAGGATAAAGGTCACGCATTTTAGTTATCTTACAATTGTTTTAAAGTAAATAGGCTACCAACAAGAAGTGCCTATGGCATACAAAAAATACCGTATACTAAAACAATAAGAATAAACAAAGTTTATTTTTGATTAGGCTGAGTATAAAATCATTTCCAAACTTTCACTTAAAAATTTAACCTTTCCTACCTTGAAAATAATGTCGAGGATAATTTTGACTAAATAAAATTTATAGGCTATATAGCGATTTGAAAAATTTATTTAATTTAATCAGGCATATTATTTAATCTAGTAGTAAAGTGCTTGTCTCAGGACCTGATGTTTGTGGGTTCAAACCCAGCTGAAGTTGACGAATTTTTCTTGAGCAATAAAAATCCATAGCACAATTTCCTTCAGGGGTAAGTAAAGCTGTCGGTCCTATGTTGAGTGTGGGATGTAAAAGAACCCTGGAAGGTTGTGAAAATACCTTTCCCGGCAAAATTGGTAGGTCTTTCTCTCTCTCTCATAGAAATTCTCGTGTTCTGAGTTCTGACATAATGTCAGTTCAGGAAATGCACATTAAATACCTTAAATAAATAAATACAAATATTATTTTCATGTTATACAACATGTGTTTGCACTGTCTTACTACCCATATGGGTTATACACATCACTAATGGAGTAGGAATTAATAAGGTAGTGTTAATATAAAATGTATCCACATTTGTGTGAAAGGAAAGTTGAAAAATAAACCAGATGAGGTTGACACCCTAGCTCACACATCCCCCGATGTGGGTAGAAAAGTATTCTTCACAGTAAATTGACATAAGCTATATATTAAAAAAAAAAATACTAAGCTACCCAAAAATGGAAATTTATTAAGGTTCCACTAATGACCTCATTGTGTCGATGGGCCTCTAAACACTATTAATAATAATAATATTAAGGCTCCCTTTGGACCTTAGCTAATTACAGGATTACTCTTACCAAAAATATCAACAACTGAATAACATTTTGGTCATTCACTAAATAATAGAACAAAATATAGGCTAAAGGGGGTTGGTAGCATGAGGAAATGCCTACAGATCCAAAATATTTAAAAACTCGTTTAAGTTACTAGCCACACAATTTATTTTTTATATTCTTTCCGAAGTAAAATATTGTTTATAATGTGGCACACAAATTATGTTTTTGAGAAGGCCTTAGGTCATATTTAGATCCTCGGTTTTTATGTTTCTCACCTCCCCAAACCCTTAAGGTGTTCTTTTACTTCCTACAGGAAAATACCAGTTTAGTTCTTTTGAAGGGCTGCGGAGTTGGTAGGCTAAACCTTCAACTCTGACACCTCTACTTTTTCTCATGTCCGACTCTGACTCCGACTCGGACTCCTTTATTAATGGCATATTTATATTAATAATAATAATGGGCAGTATGCCTGCGACAAACATTAAAAAATAGATGACATCACCATGTGTAGAAAATTAAAATAAATGTTAGACTGTGTTGCTTCAGTCGAAACCTTTATATATTATTATTATTATTATTAGCATCGCATCTTGCTACCTGTTTGGGTTATATTCACTTACGCTAATGTGCAATGGGAGGGTGATTGTGAGATGAAATGGAGGACCTACAGTTTAACGTGGAATCAGAACCACGGTGGAGGCCTGGCATTCCTCACATTCTTAATACACGTCTTGTCAGAGGTGAAGGAAGGGTTTGGCAATCAGATAAATATGTGCCGGGACCGAGGATTGAACCCCGGACCCGTAGCACAGAAGTCTGACACCTTACCCCTAGACCACCAGGTCACCCTTTATATATTAATTCATAATAAAAAAAACTACTTGAGTAAAATCATTTGACTACAGTCAAATTATAACTAATTAATAAATATTAAAATGCTAAGTACTAACGTGGTAGTACAAGACATCTCATAACCAACACGTGGATCATCAGATTAGTTCTTAGTTTGATTAAACTTAAAATATATTTTTTGATTACAATTTATGGAAAAGTAAATTTCCTAAATTCCTATGAGAGTAAATATGCATTAATCTATGGATATAATTAATTAGAACTAATAATAATCACAATTGAAAATCATCCAATTCTGAATTTTCTCTTTTTATTTGTATGCCATCAGAGTTTTGATAGTTAAG
Organism: Timema genevievae; assembly: GCA_902155825.1. Taxonomy (NCBI): domain Eukaryota; kingdom Metazoa; phylum Arthropoda; class Insecta; order Phasmatodea; family Timematidae; genus Timema; species Timema genevievae. The sequence continues at coordinate 95,088 of CABFWO010002128.1, forward strand.
AATCGTGATATTAAGATCGATCCTTGATTATGTCTATACTATTAAGAATCCAGTTTGACACTATTATAAGTTTTTTTTAAGTCTGAGTCCGTACCTTTCTACCGACTCCAACTCAGACTCCACCCAAAATTGCTTCCGATGCCACGACTCCGACTCCACAACCCTGTTTTGAACTACCTTAATATTTTATTTCTTTAGTTAAGTCGTTAATATATTTGCTTTTAGTGCATCATTAAAACAAGATATACAAAACCTGCTTCGGTGGCCACATGGTCTGAGGTGCTACTCTCGCAATAGACTAGACTGCCAATAACAAGGAGATCCATAGTTTGATCCGGGTCGGGTGTGCTGAGGGGGGGTTCTTCCTGAATGGTTTCCCACCCTCTATCCATGCAAATGTGACTACACTTCCTCTAAATTCAACCTTTCTTATCTCAAACCCATTAACGTTATTAGCACATAAACGTATAACTCCGAATGAGTAGTAAGACGCGGTGCTTAAAAAAAAGATATGCATAGCGGCTTGTCTTGAATAAACTTAATTTTTTTGCTTCGCACCTCGTTACTCATTCGGGTTGTACACAAATAAACTAATCGTGCTAGTGTGTTAGCGATGAGGGAGGTTGAAATTATAGGGAGTGTTCCCTCATTTGTATGGAGGGAGAGTGGAAAACCATTTAACACAAACTATGCTCACTACACCTGACCGAGATTTTTACCCTCTTCACCCCAATATTGGACGTCTAGTCTATTGCGAGAGTGGCGCATTAGACCATTTGACCACCAAAGAGTGTTTTAAATAAGCTAAAACCTACTTGAGTGGCCAAATGATAAAAGGCACCACTCTCATGTTAGACTGGCCTGTTGAGGATGTGAAGATTGGTGTTCGAATCTTAATCAGGTCTACTGAGTGTGATTTTTCATAAATGTTTTCGCACTCTTCTTCCACGTAAATGCTGCCTTCCTAATCATTACCCAATCAGTGGCGCAGAATGGGCGTATATGGAAGTAAATTTTACCCCCAAGAAATAATTGAGGGATGAAAAACATATAATTTTTACCTCCCCCCCCCCTAAATAATATAATACAACAATTTTTAGATAATGTAAAGATCTTGTCGAGAAAAGATACAAAGTTCACACTAAGTTGACATAATAAAAATAAAATGTGTTTGGAGCACACACTGAAGAGATTTTGAAACCTCTGATAGTGATACTGGCTACATCTCTCTATCATCAGCTGCTGTAGAAAGAAGTTTTTAAATGCTCGGACGCATAAAAAACCCATCTTCGATCCACGATGAGGTAACACAGACTAAATCACCTGTGTCTGTTGAATGCATACCCTGATAGGCTCAACGAACTTGAAATATCAAAACTAGTTAGTGGTTTTATAGCTAGTAACGAATATAGGGTAAAGGTGTTTGGAAATATTCTTGAATTTTTAGTGTTTCTTAATTTTTATTTGAGCGGCATAAGATATAATTTTTCTTAATTTGTTTTGTGTGTATTAATTCTAATGTTTGGCATGCCTTAAATAAATGAGAAAAATGCACAATGGGACTGTTAAATATTACATAATATTTACTGGTCTTTTTTTTAAGTCACAAAAATGTTTTCCCTATAAAAGCACATGATTATATTTACCTCACCCCCCAAAAAACCCTTCCTGCATCACTGTACCCTAAAAGAGTAATTTTCATATGTGTGTATAACCTAAACAGGTAGTAAGACGTGGTTTTTATATATATATATAAACCACGTCTTACTACCTGTTTAGGTTATACACACATATGAAAATATGAATATATATATATAAATTGTTTATGAGAAATGAGTCTTAAACATAATCTTATTTTCCACTGCTCCTCTTTATTTTTGTATCGAACTGGTTTGTTGCAGGCAGCATGGTTATGCTCGCAACCAATGAGGAGGCAGCCACTGCTCATACCTTACTGCTCCGGCGCATCGGTTCCGCCGCATTCTATGGTGCATCCTCTTTCCTTATCACCGTCGTCAACAAGACTGTTCTAACAACGTATGGGTTTCCATCCTATCAGGTACAAGCAGTTTCAGAAATTAGTTGGAAGTTAGACTACATTCTTGGATATGGTGATGGTTGAAAATAAAAATACTAACTAAATGTTTACTTTTCTGTTAGATAGTTAATTATTATATTCATTCATTGAACCAAATGATAAATAAATTGTCTTGGGCTTGGTTATTAGGTCGTCCAATAATTATGTTTGTCTAATCTACCAATAAGCAGTAGACAAGCTCTAAAACAAATTTTAGTTCAATTTTTTTTAATATCTCAGATTTGATGTTCTTTTGAACTAATGAACCATTTAATTCAACATTTCCTCGAGTCTTGAATTTGACATTTCCTTTAACCCTCGAATCTAGAATTTGACATTAACCCTTGAATCTTGAATTTGACATTAACCCTCGAATCTAGAATTTGACATTAACCCTTGAATCTTGAATTTGACATTAACCCTTGAATCTTGAATTTGACATTAACCCTTGAATCTTGAATTTGACATTAACCCTTGAATCTTGAATTTGACATTAACCCTTGAATCTTGAATTTGACATTAACCCTTGAATCTTGAATTTGACATTAACCCTTGAATCTTGAATTTGACATTTCCTCTAACCCTTGAATCTTGAATTTGACATTTCCTCTAACCCTTGAATCTTGAATTTGACATTTCCTCTAACCCTAAAAATCTTGAATTCAATGTTTGCTCTAACCATGAAACTTGAATTCAATGTTTCCTCTAACCATGAAACTTGAATTCAACATTTCCTCCAACCATGAAACTTGATTTTAACATTTCCTCCAGCTCAGTGGCGGCTCGTGAGTTTGAACACTGGGGGTGCTGCTCAGGTGAATAAGAAGAAGGGGGTGCGGGGTTAGGGTGATAGGAGATTTATGGGGAAGCAAGAGAGTTCATTTGTAGGGATATATAATAATGTTTTCTTTTTAAAAATCGTATCATTAAACATTTTACTAAAACTTGTTAATTTTTAAGACTAATTAGAAAAAAGGCCATTAATGCAATATAAAATTAAAATAAATATTTTTAAAAAAGTGATGTGGCCGGAAATAAAAATATCCTTTTGTTTGTTTATACTCTATAGGCCCATAGCTTAAAACAATACTTTTTTTTTGTATTTGTGGACTGTAGTAAGCTTGTTAATTTAAGTGATTATCTATTTAATATTTTGTATATCACATTATAATTTCTCTTAACTATTTCAATTTCTATTGTTTAATTTTTTAAATTCATAATTTTATTACATATTTTTACACAGTAATTTGAAATAACATTGGTTTTCCTCGTACTTGAAGATGGCGAAAAATTACCCAAACATGTCGTCGTCAAAGAAGAAAAACTAAAACGCATATAAAATAAGGAGAAGTTAATAAAAATAATAAACAAGCTGATATAACCTTATCATCAATTATTATTACTCCCTACCAAATAAACATGAACATTATTAGAAATAATGTAATTAGTTGTAAAAAATAAACCAAATGAAACTTTTTTATCTATAAAATTATATAAAAAGTAAAAGATAGTTAAAAATATCATAAATGTTTCAATATTTAGTAAATAAACACAGAATTATACTAATTAAAGTGGTAAAGTGAGTGAGTCTTTTCTTAGAATAAATATTAGATAAGAAATTTAATACATACAATACAAATAATTGCTATTTAGAAGATCATAATATTTTAAAATCCACATCTAATTTTAGAGAAACAAATCCTTTGAGTTTATATTTGAATAAAATTGTTTGAAGATCAAATTAGTACTAGTTACCCTTAGATATATTAGTAAAAAGACACCCTTTGTTTTTAATTTTTCCCATGTAACTTAATCGAGAAATATTAATTGTCAATAAATTAAACACATTCTTATTTTAGTATTCATTTCTGCTCTCATTAGATCAGTTATTCCCAACCTTTTTTGTTTGGAGGAACCCTTGAAATATTTCTAAAAATCTCGAGGAACCCCTACCTGGTTGACACATTATAGATTCAACAGGGTTAAATTAAATAAAGACATGTAAAGCAGTAGGGTTAGTAGTAAATAATAATTAAATCATATTTTTGAATAAAATATTACACGAGCATTTACTGCCTATTAATATTTAGCTTACTAATATAACTGTTAATAAAAAAGAATTACAAACATTTTCAGTTTACATCTGGCTTACTGGTTATAAACAAACTTGGTGTATATATTTTGCAATAGTTTTGTGTTATTATAATTTTTTTTTATAAACTTGTTAATGAAAAAATAAGTTACATTTTATTGTTTTATTATTAACTCATAACTAAAAATAGTACAAGTTTCAATAGAATAACAATGATTCCAACTATCTTTTAATTTAATGTGAAACTTGGGCTTGCTTTTTTGAACACAACAACTTAATTCGTCACATCTTTGATAGACACACACGAAGTTCTTCTTCCACAAACAACAGTCTGTTCCTCTGTTTGGTTTTTATATTCGTTAAACACGAAATAATTTGCTCACATAAATACAATGTTGAGAATTGTATCACTATGTTTATATCTATCTGAGAGATGGCAGGAAACTCTGTTTTCACTGATATCCAAAACATATCTAATGACAGTTCATTAAATTTAATTTTTAGTGTACGGTCATACTTCAGTTCAGTCAATTTTTATTTTTCCTGCTGGCTGAGTAAATTTTCTGAACTGCTTGGAAAATCTGTGAAAGTTTTCCTGATCCAATCTTACTCTTCCGATGACAAAAAAAGAAAGTATTTGGCAAGATTTTCAGCCAGAAATTCCATATGGCTATAAATCAGGGGCATAACGGCTTGACGATGGTTGTCAGTTGTAATGTTCTGAAGATGAAAAAATAGGGGTAGCGGTTCAAAATTACCCCTAGAAAAATGTTTTTCCAAACACCAATTTTATTTATGAATGCTACAAGTTTGTCTGTAAACATCAAAATATTTTCCTTGGGACCTTGCATGTTGGTGTTCAACTTATTTAGGTGTTCATAAATATCTGCCAGGTATGCTAGTTCCAGGAGCCACGATTCATCCTCAAGATAGTTGGAAAAAGAACTTTTATTGTTTTCTCTGAAGAAAATCTGGAGCGGCTACTATCAAAGAGAAATGATCACATCCGATTGCCGCGAGTAAGAAAACAAACATAGCACTGTGGGCCGCACACGTCAGCGGTAGCCGTATTTAAGAAAATACACCCTAAATCTCTTTTGTTTCTTAAATAATAACTATCAATCAAATGTCTAACCAATTTAAACTTTTAAAATGCTTCTTTGTTTTATTTATATGTCACGTTGAACCTTAATATTTTAATTTGTTTATTGATCTACAAAAAAAAAAAAGTGGCAAGTTGTCCTATTTTATCGCGAGCTTTTGCAAATTCTCACAGAACCCTAGACACGGGCTCGTAGAACCCTGGTGGGGAATCACTGCATTAGATAAACACTTAAACATGTAGGGATACAGAATTAAATTAAAACAAAAATATTAGTCACACAATTCATTTCCAAGTTAGACTGTGGCTGTCTGGGGGATCTGCAATGCCCACAGCTCCAATTCTACGTTATGGCTTGGGCATTTCCCCTACTCCCCCTCTTCTGCTTCTATACTTCACCACTATCCAAGGGGCTCAGAGAGCGTTGCAGCGCCTGACGCCTAGCCAGTAGCCTCATGAAAGGAAAACCTCCCTTCAAAACAGCACAATTACTGTCAGTAAAAATTGGAAAATGGGAAATAGCCTGTGTTGAAATTAATCACAATCTTTTGGGATGTGTTTTAGTTGACTGCACTAAATTAGAATAAAATGTATACAGAATTGTTGGGGGTGCTGCAGCACTTGCTCCAACCCCCCAAATTTTGAATTCAATAGTTCCCCTTACCTTGAATCTTGAATTCAACACTCCCCCTTACCTTAAATCTTGAATTCGACACTCCCTCTAAACCTTAAATCTTGAATTCGACACTCCCTCTAAACCTTAAATCATTGAATTCGACACTCCCTCTAAACCTTAAATCTTGAATTCTACACTCCCTCTAAACCTTAAATCTTGAATTCGACACTCCCTCTAACCTTAAATCTTGAATTTGACACTCCCTCTAAACCTTAAATCTTGAATTCGACACTCCCTCTAACCCTTAAATCTTGAATTCGACACTCCCTCTAACCTTAAATCTTGAATTCGACACTCCCTCTAACCTTGAATCTTGAATTTGACACTCCCTCTAACCTTGAATCTTGAATTCGACACTCCCTCTAACCTTGAATCTTGAATTTGACACTCCCTCTAACCTTGAATCTTGAATTTGACACTCCCTCTAACCTTGAATCTTGAATTTGACACTCCCTCTAACCCTGAATCTTGAATTTGACACTCCCTCTAAACCTTGAATCTTGAATTTGACACTCCCTCTAAACCTTAAATCTCAAATTTGACATTTCTTCGAGCCCTCAAATTTTGAAATAACCCTAAGGATTCATTGAATTGAGAATCCCATCTATACAGCTTACACCTTGCAAGCAATACTTCACAGTGTGAATACCTACACTACTGCTCTAACATTTGAACATATTAAATTATTTGTGTAGGCTACTAGTGTCATACCTGCTTCAGGGGCCGAATGGTCTAAGTAAGACGTCACTCTCGCATTATACTGGCCTGCAGAAGACGAGGAGATTGGGGTTAGAAACACAGTAGGATCTACTGAGGGTGTTTTTCCCCTATAACCTGAACAGGTAGTAAAATGCAGTGTTCAAAAAATACATCTTTTATTGATAGCTGAAACTAATTTCTACCATTCCATACACAAATACGATCATTCTGATGTTGTGTAAACTAGCCGAAGACAGTAATAACAACAACGGGATTTTACACATTCAAAAAGTGTAATTTTTCTTAAACCACGGGAAAGTGAATCGTGACAATATATCAAATTAATTTTTTTAGTGACAGTTCCTCAGCCCATCCACTGCCTCTTCTCATACACATTTTGATAAAAGAGCAACTAACACTTTGATTTATTGATTAGTCAAGATAAATATTATCTTTAAGATACTCGGCCATCTAGGAGTGGGAAACCTTTTGCCACTGGAAGGCTACTTATCAATTCAGGGGTTCCTCAAAAGGCCGCATTCTACATGTACAGTAGAGCCAACTATGGATAGATTGATAGGAGCGGTTAATTTTCTAAAATTATGCTTTAAAAATAAAGATTACTTTTTATTTTAATTAATTAAAATACACATTGCTTGAGAATGTACAATTTATAAACGGTGAAGATACATGTTTGACAGAATATGAGAAAAGATGGTACCAAACACCTCAACCGGCTGCAGGTTTTCCATCCCTGATCTAGGCATTTATTTAGTGAAAAAAGCGTATAACCCGAATGGGTAGTAAGATGCGGTACAAAAAACAAAAATATTGAAAAGAGAAGGAACGGGAATGGATTCCTCCAATATTATTTTCCAATGAAATAGCTATCCCATCTGGGTTATTAGTATCTGAAACCTGAAAATCTTAATTGGACAGATCAGGTAACTTCGATTTGCAAGAAAGTGTATGCCTGCTTACATTCACTGAGAAGGTCGAAGAATTTTCTCCCAGAAAATGTGCAAATTATCCTTGTCCAGAGCTTAATAATGCCACACTTTGACTACTGCGACATAGTATACAATGACTTAAGAGATGATCTAGCAGAACGACTATAAAACACGTGTGTTTGATACATATTTAACTTAAAACGGCATGCCCATATTTGTAAGTATTTTAATAAACTGGGTTGGTTAAGAATAAATTAAAGGCGAAGGCTACACTTATTATTATTGCTTCACAAAATATTATCAACATCTCAGCCTCAATACCTCTACTCATGGTTCCTATTTCTGAAGGATAAACACAGCCGAGCTACTAGATCAGAATACACTCTACAGATGTCTGTCTATTCCCATACATATATCTCAAACATATGCTCGTTCTTTTACTGTCCTGGCATCGCAGGCTTGGAACAAACTAGATAACTCTACTCGTCACCCAACATCTAGACTTCCCTTCAAGTGCGCGGTTAAGCTATTTATCTTGTCTAGTAAGCTAAACTGAGTTCTTGAAATTCCTTGAGCTTTAAATGAGTGTATGAATGAACGTGTGAATGTTTTACTAGGCTACTTTTTTGAATATTCCTTTATTAAATTGTATTTCAATAAATGTAATAGTGTATGTTGTATTCAACACTGGTTAAGTGGAAGAGAAGGCTAATGACTTAACTTCGCCAGATAAATAAAGGCTATTATTATTATTATTATTACTATAGTTATCTTTCAAAGGAACTGTCCTTAAATTATAAGAGGGAGTTTGGGTAAGAAGGGGGTCAGTATTTTCTTACGTTTTCTTACAAGGATGGGGTGTCAGAATCCATCTTACCTGAGGTTTTTTTTTAATCATTATTTATGGTGAGACAAAATTAATTTTTTTTTGACAAAAAATAAATATATTAATTATAAAATTTCACTTATATTTAATTTAGACTAATCTGATATGTTACACCTAATTTTACTGCAATTTAAGTACTCTAAATTTCATATCACTTGCTTTATTCCCAAATGTCTAAAACTAACTAAATGATTAAAATTTAATCTAATTTACCAAATCATAAAAAATTACCTAAGATAGAGGGGTGTGATGGGGACCTAAAATCTTACGTGGAAGGAAGGCGTGGAGGGGATTCGAAAATCATGAATAAAAAAAGCCTTACATAATTTAAGGACTTCCCAAACTACTTATATCCTTCTTGATAAATCTCCACATGAAAACTGACAGAGATTCAAACATGAACCACCTGGGTATCCCCGGAAGGGATTGGCCATTGCCTTGGCCACATGTCAGTAATTTGGGATGCGTGTTATTTATGCCAGGTGCTGGCGCTGGGGCAGATGACAGCCACAATCCTTGTGTTGTTTGTGGCCAAGCGTATCGGCCTACTATCTTTCCCTTCGCTTGAGCGCGGGACGTTCAAGAAGATATGGCCACTGCCTCTCATCTACGTCGGCAACATGGTGTTTGGTCTGGGTGGGACCAAGGAGCTTAGTCTACCCATGCTGACCGTTCTTCGGAGGTTGGTGCTATTCTGTCACAAACACAAATCTTAGTGTTGTTATTCATTTTCTAACCCAGCTTTCTTTCAGCACATCAACAGCACATCACCATGTAGATATTATGCCCCAGAAGATTGGTGTTAATGATGGGCAAGCAAGTTTTAAAACAGTGTTGATGACTTGCTCAAAAAAATATAAAACCTTAATAAACACATTAGATTTGTTTCTGTAGCAATGAAAATGTTAATAAAGGTCATCAGCACTGTTTATTAAAAAAAATCTTCGTTAATAAAGTACTAACAGGCTTGGGTGGGGGCATGGTATAAGGCGTCACTCTCACAAGAGACTAGACTGCCGAGCTGTAAAAAAATGGTTTTTCACTCTCTCCATGCAAATGTGAATACACTTCCTCTAAATTCAACCTTCCTCATTCCTAACACATTATCATAATTATTAGTACATATGATATAAAAAGGAGGTAAAATAAAAATCTTCTTTAAAAAAACAACAAATTTGCACTATTCTATCTACCTATTAACATACCATAATATGTTTCCTTTAAAAGAACTGGTTCTCTACCTCACATTAAGATCAGGCACAATTATAGCGCTACTGGTGGAGAAACTAGGAAATAGCATGGGGAATCACACTGTTCTTCTTTCGAAAATCTTGTAGCCATGTTATCGAAACACAATCCCTATTTCGCTGGCTGCGTTAAATCCATATTACATAGTAAAAACACACATTATAGGTTAACTCCATGTATACATGTTAAACTCAACTTTTTTCTAAAGATTTATAAACCCGCTTCAGTGGCCGCATGATTTAAGGCGCTACGCTTGCAATAGACTAGACTGCCGGCGAAGAGGAGATTGTGGTTCGATCCCAAACGGGTGTACTGAGGGGGGTTTTCCCTAAATGGTTTTCCACTCTCTATCCACACATATGTGGGTACACGTCGTCTGAATTCAACCTTTCTCATCCCTAACACATTAGTATAGTTAGTACATAAGTGTATGACCCGAATGGGTAGTAAGACGCAATGCAAAAAAAAAAAAAAAATTAAAAAAAATTTGCTCTTAATATATTCACTATGCGTTGTTGATCTTTCAGTTTGTTCGCTATGGCAGGTTTTCCATCCTGATGACAATGGTGGGAGAGTTGTACATCCTAGGAGTTCGACCCAGCCTGGCCGTGCAGCTCTCTGTGTACACCATGATAATAGGCGCGGTTATTGCCGCCAGCAATGATCTGGCATTCAGTTTGGAGGGTTACATCCTAGTGCTCCTAAACGATGTCTTCACGGCCACAAATGGGGTCTACATGAAGCAGAAACTGGACACTGCCGAGCTAGGTAATGTTGTTTATTGTATCTGCGGTTCATCCTGAAACCTAGCACATCTACCACGCTTGGTTCAACTAATGGTGTAGCTTAGATAGAACTATAACACAATACATTTAATCCACTTCCTGTGTTTGTCCTTTGTGTTATTCCTTCCTATCTATGTGTTCTATCATTAATTATTACCAATTTCCTGTTATTCTCCCTTTCTTGTTGTTTGGTTTCTATTTTTAGGAAGTTGCGTTGCGCGTTTCACACTCCTCCCTGATGAGTTCTGGTAGAATGAAACCTAGCTCGGGGGATTGGGTGGTAACGATCGATTTTTTTTTTCCAAGAGGCAACCATTACTCATTTGTCCAGTGGCATTAAGGCAATCTCGAATATCCTCCAGGATTCAAGGGATTCTAGAATTCGAGGGCCCATCCCTAATAAAAATCATTAATTGTGATTGGGTTAGGGCTATTACTCAAGTACTAAATCCCTGGCACCAGGGTTCGGTGTATTTTAAGAAAACACGGTAGAACGGATACAAAAGTCACTAAAACTACTTTCATACATCAAGTCATGTGATCTGAAACAGCTGTCACGTTTGATAGATATACAACATGGGTAGAACATGATGACGATGAAAATATATTTGAATATTTAAGATAGAAAACCTTGAATTTTATAAATTAAAATAGCTTCACGTTTTGCGTAAACACCCGCCCATCAAGTAATCATGTAATATGTTGATAAATTAATATTATAACAATTTATTTATATCTAATTATAATGATGATTAGATATAAATAAATTATTATATTAATACTAATATTAATTTATCAACATATTACATGACTAATTGATGGGCAGCTGTTCACGCAAAACATGAAGCTATTCTAATTTATAAAATTAAATTTTTTCTTTCTTAAATATGCAATCTTACTAAAAATCATGAACATTATTAAAAAAAAAAAAAATTTAATTTTTTTTCTTAAATGGCTCTTCTGACTATGCTCTTACTGTAGTATTATATATGCTTTTCTGTATTAAGTTAGTTTGTAAGTTGTGTGTTGATACACCCATGAAAGTACATATTCACCTGCTTCAGTGGCCACATGGTCTAAGACGTCACTCTCGTAGACTGCTGATGACAGGGAGATTGGGGTTTGAATCCCGGCCGGGTGCACTCGGGCTGGTTTTTCCAAAATGGTCTTCCATTCTCCCTCCACATAAATGTGGGTACATTTCCTCTAAATTCATCCTTCATCATCCTTAACTCATTAGCGTAATTAGTTCATATGTGTGTAACCTGGACAGGTAGTAAGACCTTTTGCTAAAAAAAAACCCATTAAATATAATTTAGGTTCAATAAACCGGTTTTGACAAAATTTCTCTAAATAGCTCAAATCCTGTTTTTTGGTTCGAATATTGTGTCTTATTGTAATAATGTCTTTTGGAAGGTTTGCTTAATTTAGACCTACAATAATTAATATGAGTATAAACTAATCAAACTATAAACATAATCTATATTATTGCTAAAGGGCAGGTCCTGTTCATTCTTTGATGTCAACTGAAAGCCGCTCTTGTTTTCTGATGTGTTCAGGTAAGCATGGCCTGATGTTCTACAACTCTTTGTTCATGGTGGCGCCGGGGCTGGCCATTGCGTGGATGACCGGGGACTTGGTCGTGGTGAGTCAGTTCCCGTTGTGGGGGGATCCCGTGTTCCTGGCTCAGTTCCTCTCCTCCTGCTTCATGGGGTTTGTGCTCACTTACAGCATAATCGTTTGCACAATGTACAACTCTGCGCTCACCACCACCGTCATTGGCTGCCTCAAGAACATCTGCATCACCTATCTGGGGATGGTGATTGGCGGGGACTACATCTTCAGCTGGGTAAACTTTGTGGGGATCAACGTGAGTGTGACGGGAAGTCTAGTCTACACCTGGGTCACCTTCAAGAGGAAGGAGAAGAGCGCCACTGTGAGGCCCACTATGGCCGTGTGATCCAGGACCTTCCTTTTCACCCGGATTCTTCGGGCAAACGCTGTCTCCTACACATGACTATTTGGTAGATGAGTGACTTGAAGCTACCTTTTTATGAAGAGCTAGGTAATTGCGGGGTGACTTGACCCTGCTTCCGAGTGTAAACAATGACAAGTGGCTCAAGATATTGACATTTCGAGTTTTTTTTGTAACTCTCTCCTTTAAAATAATGAGCAATCTTGTTTGAATCAATTTAGTTGAGCTGCTTTATTTTTCTCTCAATTCTTTTAACATTCGATGATATGCTACTGGAAAAACAAGTCGTAAATTTTTTAGTTATGTCTTGACACATTTGGTTTTTATCGGTACTTTGATGAAATTTTTTGTGATAAATTACTCAAGGAAAAAATGGGGGGATTGGGGAGGACTGTAAAAAGGTGCTAAATAACGGAGTTCAATAAAATGTGAAACAGGGATAAGACAATAAGGCCTGCGCATTCAACGGGTTGACCTCAGTTCCATAGAATAACACACATCATAGAATTGAGTAATTTTCAGGCCACCTATTCAGCAGAGGATAGTTAAACACACACAGGGAGGATTAATGAAGGGTAGTATTTGTGTGTGAGGTAAACTCTAGTGATTGGATGATAATTGACTGTAGAGCAACAAATCATCCCAATTATTGGTCAATAATAATAATAACAACTGATCGCGTTATCTCTCCTTACACACACAGATCCCAAATTGTGTGAAACTGCGCTGGACTCACAATACCAAGTAGTCCAGACGAAAGCTATTTTTATAACATTTAAAAAAAAGCCAACCTAATCCTCTTAATTGTGAACTGAAAAGACATTTAATCCAGGACCGATATGCTAATTAGAATAGATAAGTTTTGTAAGAGTGTAGATAGTCATTATCATCTTAAACTGTTTTAGGCCTTTGGCCAGGTCAGTTTAATTAAATGCCTCCATCTTCCTCTTTCCTTTTACCACTCTTCCTCCTTAATCCCTTCCATTCTTATCCTCTCATTTGCACACTTTCTCATATCTGCTCCTCCCATCTCTTTCTTGGCCTCCCTTGTGATCTATTTCCTACTTACTTCATCTCCATCACTCTCTTTGGCATCCTATTCATCTACATCCTCGTTACATGATGATACTATCTCATGTACACCCTTTATTTCCCTGATAACTTCATTCCTAATCTTGTTCCTCCTCGTGACAGCTAACACGCTCTTCACAAACTTCATTCCCATAGCCTGCACTTTCCTAGTCTATTAAATTCATTGCTCGTGTTTCAGCTACATATGTGATGATGGGTACAAAGTACGCCCTGTACAGTACTTCCATAGTGTAGGTACTGATATCTGTAAAATATCCAGGATTTTGTCATTGATGTACTCATTTAAAGGAAACTAGGGGTTTAATTTAAGTATGAAAAGGTTAGGTAAGTGAGGCATAGTCACCAAAGTTGGTTCAGCTTTTGCATGATTGCCCTTGACTCTGAAGGCTGTTGTTTGAATCCCAAACTAGGATTTTGTTCCTCTCACCCATCAATAGTTTTTCATAATCTTTCCAGATTAATGCGAGTGCATTTCACTAAAATTCACTCTTTTTCTTCTGCATCCTTTGTGTAAGTTGAAGATAATTTAAATGGACAAGAAGATAAGTTAAACTAAATATAAAATTGAAACAGCGACAATATTTTTCTTGAGGTAGGTCTAGTCTCCAGCAGCTCTGGTGAATTATAATATTTTACTATGTCTATATATATATTTCTGTCATTATATATACATTTAGTTTAGTTTACTGATCATAAATGTACTATCACAATATCTTCATAAAAAAGAGGTTTTCCTTAAAGAGATATATTATATACATTCACTTCCTAGGTCCATTTCCTGTATTTGTCCTTTATATAATTCCTTTTACGCGTTCCTATCTAAATGTCCTATCATTCTTTACAAATTATATTTTTCTATTTTTTTTTGTTTCCTCTTTTAGGAAGTTAAGTTGCGAGTTTCCCACTCCCTCTTGATGAACTATGATAGAATGAAACCTAGGTCAGGGGATTGGGCGGTAACAATAGATTTTCCTCGAGGGGCAGCCATTATCTCTTTGTACAGTGGCAGCATTGTAAAGTGTCAACTGTGATCTTGTTCCTTATTATATCTTTTTCATCCACATTTCTTATACCTTCTTCCAAATATAATACAACATATTCATATATAAACAGTTGCACAAAAACTCTACAGGGTTGGTGTCAAAGTGAATTAAATTGTCACAAAACAAAATATTTCTAGTGACTAAAAATATTCCTAAGCTGGTGTTACTAGACTGCATTGTGCAGAAACACATTTTTATTTATACAATGACCTTGTGTTCTATGGATCTTAGTTTAAGGGCCTTACATATGTTATACTTGATGTAATATGGTGTGTTTATATATTAGATTTAGTTTTGTTGTTGCTGTGTTTTGTGTGTGTGTGTGTGTGTACATATCAACTCTCGACTACTTGGGGACTTGGATAAATGGATAACATGTGCACATTTGCATTCATCCTGTTCGTCATTATCATCACCAAGCACTGTTTCAGCCTCTGGCTGGGTTAGCTCGGTGAATCGATGCCATTTTTCGCTATTCTTCCTTCCTTCCTCACTCCATCCCACTCTTCTCCCCTTGCTTGCACAATCTCAGCAATATTCTCTTCCCAACTCCTTCTTGGCCTCCTTTATGGGTCTTCTTCTCACACTCTTCAACTCCAACCTTCTTTTTGGCAATCCCATTCTCTTGACATGCCCGTTCTTGTCTCCTCTAGTATCTTGTTTAGTCCCTGTACTCCTGCTCCTTCTTGTAGGACCTTGTTTGTTAACCTATCTCACCTGGTGACACCCAATACGCTCCTCATAAACTTCATACTCATCGCCTCTACTTCCCTGGCATCCCTTTTATCCAAACCACATTCCTTGTGCATCTGTAGAATGCATTTCCTTGCTGTTTCCTTTTACAATTTCCTTCTTATTCGGCCTCCTTCAAATATATTTCCTAAATACATGAATTTACCCATCTGGTTTAGCTCTACTTCTATTATCTTAATTTGGTCTCTCAAATTTTTAAAATGTTCAACAAGGAAAAATTATTGAAATTACAGAGAAATGAAACTTTAAGTTAAGCAAATTAGTATTGCTTGAAAACAAATTTATTGATAAATGTTTGGCAACACTGATTATTTATTACGATATAAAGAAAAAAAAAAAAGGGACACATTTTGAACAAATCGATTATTTTTATATGAATTTATATTTTATATGTAGAAGAAGGTGGTACAGGTAAGATGGATAAGAGCAAACAAAAGGAACACACTATATAAAGGAGAGGAAGGAGAGGGAAGGAAGAAGGGCAGTATAAATAAATGGACAGTGAAACTTTCTCAAATAGAAACCAAAAATAACAAAATAAAAGTAAGAGAAAGAAAACTTTTAAAAAGTGACAGGACTTATAAATAGTAACAGTTTGTAATTACATTCTTATTAAAAAAAAAACCTTGAACTACAATTTTAAGCCAAATCCCACAAATTTTTAAATTTTGAATCTAAGATATTTTTTGTTATTCTTACAATTGTCAAATCTCTCAAACAATATGATTTGAGCACCCCACCCCGTCTCTACAAATAATATTTCTACCAGAGTGATATTATATTAATCCTCCATCTTGTATCTACTCTGCTTGGAAAGAATAAACCACACATTTCATATCCAGATAAACCATGTTAATGTTAAAACTAGTCTTGTTAGCTGAATCCCTATTAGATTAAACTGGGCAGTTATTAATAATCTAACAAACTTGTCTTTAAAATTTTTAAGATTTGTATAAAGTAAAACCTCTCATAGCTGAAATAAAGGGGGTTAAACCCGTTTTGAATATGAAACTAATACCCCTTGAAAAGTTGAAAGGTTTAAAAATATTATAAATTACATAACTCTCCTCCCTCTCCTCTCCCCCCTCTATACACCTGAATTGTGGGTCTAAAATCTGTGAGGATGTGCTCTGGCCGAGGATAGGGGGAAGTGATTGTGTGGGTTTGTGATTGACGACGACTTGATTTTAAAGGTTTTTATTAGTGCTTCTATCTCTAGTACAAATGTGATGTTGATAGTGATATATGGATGAAAAAACACGAAGAATATTCGGAAGCTTGTGACAAAACGAGGTGTTGCTAGGAATAACCAATGGCCTGTCTGACTCCTATGTGGTCCTTACTGATGTCTTCAAGGGTACTTACAAGTTGAATTATGTATTACTTTTTTTAAAATCATGTTTAATTTCATAGAATATTTGTCAAACAAGGTACTACCGCATCGTTATTCATGTCCCCACATTTATTTGTCAGTTACCTTATAAATGTGTGTGTTGTGCGTATTTATTATTTCACGCTATAGTGTGTTTATAGTAGGCTCAACCTCACTATCCCTTCATAAGAATGTTGGTACGTTTCCTATAAATTGTACCTGCCTCGTCGATACTCCATTAGTGTGTTTAGATGCGGAGAGCTGACAGGCTAGTAAAGAAATAAAAATAATTTGAAACTAGGGACATTTTCTGGCTCACATTGAATTTAGCACCACCTAGTGTATGGAGGGTGAGGTGAATTAAAATATTCAGTCCAATCCCTTTTGGTTTCATCATGAAATATTTGAACCTAATATGAACACATTATAATTTATAAACCATGTTTTAGTCATTACATGCATCGAAATGTTTTTGCTAATTAGAGATACATTTATTTTACTTCATACTCATGTCATTTTTTCATATTGATATTGTTTAAGGTTTTGTTTTTTACCCTATGTTGAGGGCGTGTTTTAAAGAAAGAGCTTCATTTTCATACTTTGTTTTGACTACGTAAATATTTTATTTGAGACCAATTAAAAAAAAAATTACAACACACATTAATAAAATGTAATGTTGATAATAAATTTATAATTGATACCAAAATATTTAATCACTTAAAATATGTTCACACATTGATTAAAAAATGAATTTTTCTCCATCTTCTTTAAAATTAAGTAATATTTTTTTTAATTTTTATAATATTATAATTATTAGTAAAACTATTCCAAACAATTTTGTATAATCGAGTCTTGTAGTTTTAATTCAAATGATATGTTATTTTAAAAAGTATTGAAAATGGCATGCTCAATCTAAAATTGACTATTAACGAATGCACAACCATTTATTTATAGTTTATATATATTTAGTAAAACACAAAACCCTTAAAATTCACTCTACACAAATACTAAAGCTTATTTTATCTGTGCCAAATATATTGTGTCTATAAAACTATTGATGTATTACAAATGTTTTGATTAATTTGTGTAAACAAATATTTGTTTTTTTAATCTTACTCAAAAGTAAAAAATTGTATTCTAGAAACATATTTTTTTTACTACCTAAATCAATTTCTAAACTTAGGTACCAAAATCTACTCTAACATTGGAATGAAATTTTTTTTTGGTAAATTGATTTCCCTGGACTTGATTAAAATATTTAGCAAATGTTATTATAAGCACATCGTTAAAAAGATTTAAAACACAATTTTTAACAGTACAAATGTAACTGTTAATAATAACTTAATGATATAAACTATCACAACTGGTGTCAGGTAGTCGTTTAGATAACCTAAATAAATATTAAATCCATTTTAACCAAAACAAAAAACAAGATGGTAAGCATCATTAGATCAAGTTTTAATAATCCCTGAGTAATGGTGTCATGGGGTCACAAAAATCATAAAAAGAATTGTGGTAGAAGGCATCAGGTATAGAGATAGATTTAAAAAACAAACTCAATGGCGTAAGCCTGCAATCGAGCCATAGCGATGAAACTGCCTCCATCTTGTCACTTTGTGGATGAAGATAGTACCACCCTCTGTGGATAGAGGATGTCATGTGGTCAGCACAACAAATCCTACTGCCATTAATCTCAGTTCTCTAGACCAGATACCACCACTATTTTCATTCTATTAATTCCTCATGAGGTCGAGTTGACCTCGTTCTAGACCTACTCCTGTCCTTCACAGAAAATCTGGAAGCGCCGGGGATCGATCCCGGGACTTTAAGATATGAAGCCAGGAACTCTTATCACTAGACCACAGAAGCGTTCAGAAAAAATTCAAAAGAAGTAAAAAAAAAAGGCAAGTGAAAACAAAAAAGAAAGGGAAGGAAAATAAAATAGAGTACGGCATGTAAAATGATGAGAGAAGACACTTAGATCCCATTTGTCCCTGAGTTTCCCCTCTGGGTCTGAGGGAGAGCGAAGGAGTTCTGGACACTAATGGGGTACTCTTACAACACCATTTTTTTTTTTGGACTTGGGCGCCACTGGCTCCATTTATTGATCCGTTTCTTTTACTAGCGTGGCTATGTCCTCTAGCCTCTGAAACACTCTCACGGGACCACTTTCAAGTGTTTTTTTTACAGAAACGCGACTGGCCCCGAGTTCTATCTACCTTCACTATGAACTGGCTAAAGTGCGGCAAATGTCATTAACTCTTTTTTGGGCTCTGCCCCAGGCGAAAGTACCAAGGTGAACACTTAGTGTTGTTACAACTAACCATATTGGTCTCCAAAAAACATCACTAGCTGCTAATTATTGTTAGAGACAGGAAGAACCCATTTCTACTTTAAATTAGAAAATTAAAATTAAATCGCACAAAATGAATAACACTAATTATATAACAAAATTAATTCTCAAAGTCCTATAAAAATGTTACTTAAACCCTGTATGCTTTGCTCCAAATGTGTATTTTAAAATTTATAATTAAAGCAATTGAATTTTTCTTTTATGGTACTAAGCGTGTCCCATTTGAGTAGATTACTGAGGGGTATGTGCCCTTGTCTCCTTCACTAACGACGCCAGCGTATATCTTCATAGGGGATTTAAATTAGAGATTAATCTGGTATATATAAGTGGTTTGGTGGCCGTGATAGTCATGGTAATGCTAAAGGGAAATGAATTAAAAAATAAATTCACTTAAATAATTTCATACAATTATCTTGAGGAATATATAATAGGTATATATATATTTTTATTGTTTTAATAATAATAATAATAATAATAATAATAATAATAATAGCACCGCGTCTACTACCCGTTCGGGTTATACGCTTAAGTACTAATTACACTAATGGATTAGGAATTGGGAAGGTTTTAATTCAAAGGAAGTGAACCCGCATTTGCGTAGAGGGAGAGTGGAAAACCATTTAGGAAAAACCACCCCAGTTCACCCGACCGAGATTCGAACCTCGATCTCCCCGTCCTCTGCGGTCTAGCTCAACACGACTAGCGATTGTTTTAAATGATCGAGCTTAGAAATATTAAACATTGTGTTAAATATTCCCATAAATTTGCATTTGATAACACTTTTTTAATTACTTTTTTTCTACGTATAATTGGTAATTTAAGTGAAGACTTGTGCCATGTAGACTCTGTTTATGGTGAAAGTTTTCAGTTATTGCCCTGACGGACTTTTATTGCCCTATCATCATAGCAACACCAGGGTGGCCCAATGTTTTCATCCAGAGGGCCAAATCTCTGATTATCAGTTTGTACCGCAGGCTAAACATATATGGGGTAGTTCCATTAACTTAAAAACACTTAATAAACATTTACCTTCTTTGGTGGCCGCATGTTCTTAGTTGTCTCTCTAATGTTAGACTAGACTGCGGATCACGGGGAGATCGGGTTTTGAATCCTGTTCGGGTGTACCGAGGGTGGTTTTTCCAAAAAATAGTTTTTCACTCTACCTTCACATAAATGCAGGTACAGTTCCTCTATATTAAACCTTCCTCATATCTGGCTCATAAGGGTAACTAATACATATGCGTGTAACCTGAACAGGTAGTAAGGCGCAGTGCTAAGAAAAAAAAATGCACTATTATTTTCAATACTTTTAAATATAAATTGAATTATAAATTGAATTTTTGGTTGGTTGAATATCTCAAATTTTACTCTCAAAAATGAGTTTCTAAATCTTGGAAAATTGTATTATGAAATCTGAACACATACACTTTTTACAAAACAACATATCTTTATTAATATATTAGTACAAATTTTTTATTAATCAAATAAATACATAGTAAAATATAAACATCTGTTTAGATAAATATTTGAATCATTAGTTATTTCACATTTGCCATCAAGGATTTTCCCTTAATTCTCTTCCAGAATAACTAGGGTGATCTGGTGGTCTAGGGGTAAGGTGTCAGACTTCTGTGGTGGGGGTCTGGGGTTCAATCCTCGGTCCCGGTACAGATTTATCTGAATACCAAACCCTTCCTTCACCTCTGACAAGATGTGTATTAATCACAACTTGTGAATGTGTGGAATGCCAGGCCTCCACCGTGGTTCGGATCCCACGTTAAACTGTAGGTCCTCCATTTCATCTCACAATCACCCTACCATTGCACATTAGCGTAAGTGCGTATAACCCGAACGGGTAGTAAGACGCGGTGCTAATAATAATAATAATAATAATAATAATAATCCTCCAGAATACTGTGAGGGCCATAATTTCAGTGAGCTACACTATATCTCTTAGAGTAAACAAAGTGTAGCCTACATTTCTATCTCTGCTCATGGAACAATGCCATGCGTAAAAGGCATTTTTTTTTTACAAACACTACTTAAACTCTAAAAGCTAAACTATTTAAAGCGTTTGTTGCAATAAAAAATATCAATTGACAAGTTCTTTAATTTAAAGATTATGATTGGACTTTGTTCCTCTTCTTTCAAACTCTTTGATTTTTATTGCTGGGGAATTTAAATTATCTTCAATTCAATATCTCGGCTCTTTTAGAATTATTTGCGTTAGGTTGGTAAAAAAGAAACAATCTGTGTTTGTGGAAGTTTTGAAAATGTATTTTTTTTACTGTAAAACTTAATTGATATTTTTATTGTTTTAATTGTATTGGTAGACTTTTTTGTGTAAATAATCCAGGTTGAAACATTTTGTTACTGTATAGTAAACCTTTTAAATTTGTATGACATAAATTTAATGAATCCATTATAAATGTTATATATTAATAAATGTTCACGCCATTGCTCTACTAACAGAGTTACCCAGGTTGAAAACATATGGCTGTCTCTCTCTCCAAAAATATTATAGCTCTAGGTTGATATTTATAGTAATAAAAATCAAGGAGCTTATAGAATTACTCACATTGGTGGACACTCAAACTTAACATCGAGCTTGTCTAGTTTGATTAACTGATGTCAAGAGGTCGAGGCTCGAATCCTGGATGAGTGTTTTGAGGTTTTATCTTTCGCTAAAGGCTTCCCACCCTCCCTACGTTAGGGGTCATACATAAACCACGCAACGCTTTTTATTACCTCTTTTGACCTCCTATATATCTTCGACCCTCCTCCCCAACCCCCCACCTCCCCATGTAACACCAAGAAGACATTTAGCCTGACATCCCCTTTCCTCCCTCCAAACTGTGTTACGTAACTTTTCACCTCAATAATAAATGTAATATTATAGGGAAGCTTTTGTGACACTAAAAGAGGGACTCAGATTTAATAATACTCAGAATCGGAATTTATATATAAGTATATTTATTAACGATGAAAACATTTAGGTTAATATTATTTTTTTCAAATTTAGAAAGTATAAGATCTGTGTTACATAACACCGTGATTTACCCACCCTCCCACCGTGTAACACCATGTAACACCATGTAGACATTAGATTTCTCCTTCCCCCACCCTATTTCAAGAGTCTTACCATGCCTAGCATAGTTAAATGCAGATGGTCCAGATAGAAAGTAAAACTGTGCAAAAAAATAAACAAAAATTTGGAAATTTATATGATGTTAACTCCATGTATAACACTATATTAAAGTAATAAATAATTTAAGACTTTCAACGTTTATCAGTAAAAAATTGTATTTTAGACAACATTAGACAATAAATATAATCTTGTTATTAAACAATTAGCGGATATGTCCATTACAAAGCTTTGCATTTCGTGTGGCTTTTTTTTTTTCGCGACTTGAGAAACTACAATAGTTTGTGTAAAGCAATAATATCCTGGGTATCTCAATTGCTGGAGCATGGGTGTGTTGAACAAAAGATAAAGGATTCTTATCCCTATCTATGACTTTATAATTTCAGAATTTACTACATAAACTTTATAGATGGAGGCTATCCTAATAAACGAAAATGTTATTGTTGAGTGATTCTAGTGTAGAGTAGGTAGTATTTCTTGCTGGTGCTATTTGTTTAAATTGTAAACTATGTTAGTGAGTTAACTTTTGTGTTGCCTGAACTGATGACGCATTTTAAATACATACCTAGTGCCGTCATCTTGGTCTGCTTGGGTTGCTTGGCCTTATTGGTCAAAGTGTTTTTTTTGTTGACTTGATTACAACTTTTTTTATCTCGACGTGTACAATTTATTTAGCAGATTTCATCTAAAAATGAATTCTAAAGAATTGAAAAAAAATAAAAAGCTATGGACACATTACCATTGGCATAACTGTGAAGAAAAAAAAAAGTGTGTTTTAAATATATTTTTTATGTGAAACAGTACAAACAACCTTATCATATAGTTTTCTGTTAGATGGTGGATCATGTATCAAAATAAACAAAGTATGTATATTTTCTTTATTTTTTTATTCAAGTATATTTTAAGAATGCTCACCCTATTTGTAAGCATTTATTAATTCGTCCACTTCATTTTACTGAACACTTATTAAGGATTTTAGTTCTCTTACTAGGATACAATTTGTTGATTTTGGCTATTGAGTTTCAGCCCTTCACTATTTCTGATCCATTTTATTCCAACATATTAGAACACAAAATCTAGGCAGTTTTGTGACCATCCCAACCCAAAATTAAGCATTAGACCAAACTTTATATCCAATTGAAATCTGTCCCGCTTTGGTGTTCGCATGGTCTAAGGGGTCATGCTCGCAATAGACTGGATTGCTGATGATGGGAAATCGAGGTTCTGATCTTGGTTGGGTGTAGTGAGAAGGGGCTTTCTCTAAAAGTTTTTCCACAGTTTTGTTAAATCTTACCACCCAAATAATTACTCTTAAAGGGGCAGATATAAAGAAGGTAGGATTTGAGATGAAATATAATTGCTTTTGCAAGAAGTAAGAAACCATTAAAACAACTATATAGGCCTACATCTGGCTGTGATTCAAACTGAACCTCTTTACCAGACAACACAAGACTTACGCCTTTGTCCACGGGCACATGGATGTAGATATCTCCCATCCTTTTCCTTCCAATAGCTTATTTGATCATAGTTTTTTCAGTCACTCAAGAACCTGTGTAAACCGGTTCGCACGGTAACTTTGATACAAGACTAACATTTATCGAGGTAATAAGTAAAATTACAATTTATTTATACCTAATTGGATAAAAGTGCTCGGTCGGGTGTACTGAGGGTGTTTTTAAAATGGTTTCCCACTCTTCCTCCACGCAAATGCGGGCTACACATATAAATATAACCTCCCTAATCCCTAAAACCATTAGCATGATTAGTACATAGGCGTATGGCTCGAATGGGTGGTAGGACACTGTGCTAAAATAATAATAATACACCTGACTGGGATTTAAACCCCGATCTCCCCGTCATCGGCAGTCGAGTCTATTTTGAGAGTGACTCCTTTTTTTTTTTAGAAAACAAAAAAGTCTAAGTTTTCGACCTCTGATTTGAACCAAATGATAACACTTGTTTTCTGTTACCTAAACTATGTAATCTAGGTAAACATGGTGATAAGGGTGTAAAACATAATCGTAGAGCGTGGTTAGGGCAGAAACTATGTTCATGCATAACGCACAGCGAATGATGCATAGAGCTTGGTGTGCAAGACGTTTAAACACATTACTTTCAATTAATACATTCATAATCGATACTTAGTGAATAGTGCAAAATATAGAGTAGGTTTAACTTTAGCTTTGTATGAATTTAACATAGATGGCCCTTGTATCAGCCAATGAGAATGTGGGGAGGAGCTCTAGCCAATTAAACACCAGTATACACAACAGACGGAAAATATCTTCTGTTCGTGTTTGAAATGTCTTATGCTAGCCATACTTGTTTGTTACTAATGAATTCCCTTTGTTTTAGCATCAATAATGATTGTAAACATGATTGAAAATAAAAGGGGGGGTGTTAAATATTTTTACTGAGGAGCAAGCTTACCATAATATTTATGACAAGAATAATATCAGAATTAAATAAAAACAAAATTTGATTTAAAAATACAGTCACCATTTAAATTAGATTGATTTAATGTTTCAAAAAACACAGTTTAACGGACGTTGTTTTTTGGAGTGAACCCTTAAGTAAATTATTTTTCAATATTCACTATGATTTTTGCATGAATTTAAAGCCAACTTAAGAAACTGTGATGTAGATTTTTTAAATTTTTATTTGAGGTATTTAATAACACGTGATGTATAAAATTAACTCCATGGCGTCCAAACGGCCGCCGTCTGTTGACGAAGATGCTGCCAAATTTCATGTCTAGAGTGTGTCATGTACAGCACATAGACCCCTCTGGCCGTAAAACTCAGTTTTATAGACCGTAGCAGCTACTTTTCCATTCAAATAGCTCATAATTTGTCATCACGAGGCTTGAGTTTGACTCTATTCCAAACCCACGGCTTCACATAAAATCTGGAAGTTCCGGGGATCGAACCCGGGACCTCTAGATCTGTAGCCAGGAACTCTGATCCTTAGACCACAGAAGAGACTTTAAAACGAACTTAAATCTAGAACAGACACTACATCCAACCCCAGGCTGTTAATTTATCACTGTGAAATTGGGGGTGGGGGTGGAGGGAACCCACATTTCACTTATGGTAACATTTTCAGCCACGCTGGTAATCGAACCCGGGACTATTAATTAGCTAGGTATGCAGACTCGCTACCGACTGAGCCAATGTGTCGGACTGCTACAGAATAAATAGCCGACTTGTGCGTGCGGCAGTGTAGGTATTGAACTCTTGACCTCTTGAGTCGTGCAAGAAGCGTATGTTGACGTGATACCCTGCTGTCCTAGTGATGTTGACGTGATACCCTGCTGTCCTAGTGATGTTGACGTGATACCCTGCTGTCCCAGCGATGTTTACGTGTCCAGTACCTGTCTGTCTGTATTATAGATGAGCGAGCTGGCGTGTGTGTGTTTTGTTTTTTAGACGAGGCCTGATAAGAAACAAATACTGACCACTCGCATTACTTTGGTGCGTGCCGTCCTCGTGGTTGCCTATATGGGCCAGGGGCAGTCGATACATGGCCTGGTGGGGGCGAGGCAGAGCGGGCTACATACAATCCCACGGTCCTGATCTGAGAGGAAGGAGGGGGGGATAGTAATATGACTACTTACAAACTGACTCATTTCTAGAACAGATACAACTAGTCTACCCGCAGTTAATTCATCAGAGAAACCAAAGTTTAATCCAGTGGTGGATCCAGGGGAGTCGAGGGGGGTACTAGGGGGTCGCACTAGTACCAAAACATTTTAGGCCCATGCACTTATTTAATATTTTTTACTGTGACAGTGTTTTATGCTTTTTTTTTGTGTTCAAATTACAAATTTACCCGCCTTGGTGGCGTAGTTAGCGAACGCGCTAGTCGTGTTGAGGTATACTGCTGAAGACGGGGAGATCGAGGTTCGAATCTCGGTCGGATGAACTGGGGGGTGTTCGTAAATGGTTTTACACTCTCCCTCCACGCAAATGTGGATTCACTTCCTCTAAATTCAACCTTCTCAATTCCTAATCAATTAGCGTAATTAGTACTTAATCGTATAACCCGAACGGGTGGTAATACCCGGTGCTAAATAAATAAAAAATTTCAAATTTGTTAATCAAAAGTGTTTTTTTCTATCAAGTCCTCTTTTTATTATTACGAGTATAATTGATAATTGAAATTATTTTATAAACTAGTAGTATTATTGTTAAAATTTTGATTAGTTAAAATTATTAAATTTATAATTGAAGTCCCCCCACCTCCCCAACAACAGACCTTGTAGCCGCACTTGATTTCATCTGGGATACTTTTTTTTTTTTTGCCGTGCTGGGTATTGAACCTGAGACTCTTAGTTTGGTAGACAAGCAAGCTAACTGACTCAGCTGAGGTGTCAAGCAATAAGAAGAATATACCCTCTTCGATGGTCGCATAGTCTGAGCCGTCACTCTCGCAATAGACTAGAATGCCAATGACGAGGAGATCGGAGTTCGAACTCTGGTCAGTTGTATTGAGGTTTTTTGCCCCCTAAATGTTATTCTTTACTTCCACGCAAATGTGGGTACATTTCCTCTTAACTCAACCTTCCTAATCCCTAATATATTAGAGTAATTAAGATAGACTACATATGCGTTTAACTCAAACGTGATAAAAAAAGCGTATGAAAAATTTAGTTTTTTTAGGTCACGTTTTACTTCCCACAAACTCAACAGTGGCTATTATTTAATTTTGTACGTTAAACAGCTGATCCACCCCCACCGATGGTTGAGTGGTCCAAGGCGTTAGACTCGCATTTCTCTTGGTCGCCGTTGACGGAAAAGTTTCAGTAAACTGGGTGTCCTAGGTTTGTTTTCTCATTCTTTATCAACGCTAATTCGGGTGCATTTCCCGAACTTTTTTCCTCGTTAGGGCTGTGTTAGTATGTATTAATTAAGCTAAAGTGTTAGAGATGAGGAAGGTTGAATTTAGAGGAAATGTACCCGCGTTTGCATGGAGGTAATTAATAACCCTTGTGGTAGACATAGTAATGAAATGATAAACTATCACATAAACTACAATTTAAGAGAGTTTTTTTAAAATTATTACGTTCAACCCCAAGGTTTTTAACAACTTTATAAAAAGGGAATAGAAAGGTATTTTTGAGGAAGTGCACCCGCATTAGGGGTAAGAGAGAATGGGTAAACTATCCTTTGTACACTTGACCTTCTCACCACCGGCAGTCTAGTCTATTGAAATACCGTGTGACCAGTTATGCGAGTCTAACTCTTGAGGTGGTGGTGAAAAGGGTAGACTTAGAAAAAGTGCACCTTCATAAGCTTCGAGAGAAATTGAGATGATCACGTATATAAAAGAGGTACGGTGCACAGCACAGACTTTCTCTTGCTTTTATCTTAAAATAAAGACATTAACTAAAAACTCGTAGGATGTGTACATTTTTGAAGAAATACTCCACCAAAGAACATAAAAAAACAGGTTGGGATTTGAAACACGATTTTTTCGGTCGACGACAACCAAGTGAAAATGTAAATCAAGCACCTTAAGGTAGGATGGTAGAGATTGCGAGTTATTTCTGGCAGTTTTATAGTAAATTTTTTTTTTTTTGCAAAATAAATCAAGTAATTCTTTAGTAGAAGCATCTAGTTTAATTTTCTTCACATGATGACGTCAACAGTTGTTAAATATCTGTCAAGGGTGCCCTGAAATTTGATGAGAACTTTTACTCTTCATTTAAAAAAGTTTCTCCTCTAATGCTAATATGCTCATGATAAATTCAACGTTTATACTGGAGAAATATTTTATTTATTTTACAGAAAAAAAATTTGCTATGAAAACTACCAAAATACTGAACTTACCTCACGTCCATATTATATCCCACCTTAAACATCTCCTACAACACTGCAACGTCTTTTAAAAATGTCAGATGATCCAACGATTCAGCTTGAATTAATTATTTGGAGTCATTATTATCTTTCAAAAAGTACCATAATCTAGACCAAAGTTTCTCAAAGTTTTGCTGATAGAGGACCAAAAAATGGCGAAAGGGGATATTGGGTGGGGTTGGGGTTGCAGGAAAAACATAACTTTTAAGCAATCCCATTTTAAAACCGTTAATACAAGACAAAAAAAAGTTAATTTATTAAAAGAAACATTGAAAAAATGTCATATAATTACATTGAAATTAGTAAGTGATGGCTTACTTTTTTTTAAACATTCTAAACCTTATAAATTTTGATAAATAATTATTCAAATTTGTTGACTTAAGGTTAGTACAGATTTATTTTTCTATATGACTTAGAAAATAAATACAACATATTATTTATCTTTAATATATAATCTTTTGCATTTCAAATTTTTATAATGTATGTGATCAACATTCTCTAACCCATCTTTATTACTAAATTTCCTGGGATCCTGCGGACTACTTGATAGTACACGCCGCGGACCATCAGTGGCCCGAGGACAACACTTTAACAAACACTGATCTAGACGATCTGATAGTGGTGTGACTTAGCGCGCTTTTACCCCCTAGGACAGTCGAATTACCCTCTCCCTCACTCCTACCACATTAGCTCAGGTTACGGAAACAGGTGAGCGCCTTCAGTAAGCGTCGTGTGAGCTTCCGACGCCACGAGTTTCCGACGTCCGCCGCCGAGTGAGTATTTTACCGAGATAGTTTACTAGGGTTCTGTTTATAAGTAGTAAACAACCCAACTTTTTTCTCGAATTGTAACGCGATAACCTCAAACTTTTAATAAATACAAACACATTTTTTTACGGTCAAAATTGATAAAATTTTACTATATTATTTGTGTTATTTTGTAGGTTATTTTATTTATTTGAAGTATTTAGAGTATATTTTCTGAACCGACTGATTATATCAGGATACGAGAATTTCTATGAGCGGAACTAGAATGAAAGGATCTACCAATTCTGCAGGAAAAGTATTTTCACACACCATCCAGGGTTATTTTACGTGCCAAACTCGACATGGGACCGACGGCTTTTCTTTCCCTCCGAAGAAAGTTGTGCTACGGATTTTTTTATTACTTTATGAAAAATCCGTCAACCTCGGCTGGGTTTGAACCCACTAACATCACCTGAGGTGAACCAACGCCACCGATGTCAACGGAGTAGTTTTATAAATTATAAAAACTCGACTTTATTCATTTATGCATGGCTCCAAGCGTGCATTTTCATTTATTTTTTTCTGCACCACGTTTTAACCGGGTTTGAACCCACAAACATCGGGTCTCGAGGCGAACACTTTACCCCAAGATTCTTGAGGTCAACGATTTTGTAGGTATTGATGATATATATCAAAAAAATGTCAGATACAGATCACATGGATTGATGAATGAAGACGTAAAAGTAGCTGTATTAACTTTTCTATCACCCGCTTCAGTGGCTGCATAGTCTAAGGAGTCAATATCACAACAGACTAGACTGCCGATGATGGGCGTATCGGGGTTCGAATCCCGGTCGGGAGTACTGAGGTTTGTTTCCTAAATGTTTTCCACGCAAATGCGGGTACACTTTATCTAAATTGGTGACCTGGTGGTCTAGAAATAAGATGTCAGAATTCTGTGCTGAGGGTACAGGGTTCAATCCTTGGTCCTGGCACAGCTTTACCCGATTGTCAAACCCCTTCCTTCACCTCTGACAAGACGTGTATTAATCACAACTTGTGAATGTGTGGAATACCAGGCCTCCACCGTGGTTCGGATTCCACGTTAAACTGTAGGTCCTCCATTTCATCTCACAATCACCCTACCATTACACATTAGTGTAAGTGCGTATAAACCGAACGGGTAGTAAGACGCGGTGCTAAAAAAACAACCTTTTTTGTCAGATAAGATTGCTCTAATGGGAATTGGTCCTTACTTCTATTTTGTGATCCACGACTTGCTCCCCATCCGAGCTAAGCGCGTATAGTTACACTAATTGAGTAGAGATGAAAAAAGTTAAAATTTCGAGGAAATGTTCCCTTATTTGCATGGAGAGAGTGAGTGAGAAACCATTTAAGGAAAAATAATATAATCAACCATAACACGTGATTCTAGCCCCAATCACTAGCAAACCAGACAATACGAGTCTGACTTCTTACCTTGATAACTCACTAAGAAGATAAGTGTCACGTCAAACCAAGGGATCCGTTAATCGAATCCTGGACAGGACACATTAAGGGGGCCCAGGATGTGAATTATTTTCTTATATTCCCCATGTTATTATAGGTACAACTTTCTCAAAAACTATACAACACATCTTGCCCAAATAATAACTGTCACTTCAAAAGCTCAATAATTTTATCGGTTGTTCTCTATGGGTGTGAAACGTGGTTTTACATGTCTTACTTACATGTCGAAAACAAATTTTGGATGTTCGAAAACAAGATGCTTAGGAAGATGTTTGGTACAAAAAGGGATGAGGATAATGGGGAGCGAAGGAGGTTACGTAATGATGAGTTTCATACCCTGTATTTATCACAAGACATTGTTAGGATAATCAAGTCTGGTAGATTACGGTGGGTGGGACATTCAGCATGAATGGAAGAATATATTGACTGGCAAACCCAATGAGAAGCGACGATTGGGGGGGGGAGGGGGGTCGATAGAAAGTAAAAAATAAGTCAGCTTATAAAAAAAAAAGTTGATTTGGAAACTGAAGTCCTTTGGAAAGCACCGTGAGATTCATCTGTACCAGAGCTGAATTGTATCCACTCTGAATGGTCTCCATTTAAACAGTTTACAAATAAACAAATTTAATAAAAATCCTGAACTATATCCACTAAGTCCTGAATGGTCTCCATTCTGACATTTCTCAAATAAACTGCTTTATTAAAAATCCTGAATTGTATCCACTAGAATTATCTGAACTATATCCATTAAATCCTGAGTTGTATCCACTCTGAATGGTCTCCATTCAGACAGTTCTCAAATAAACAGCTTTAATAAAAATCCTGAATTGTATCCACTAGAATTATCTGAACTATATCCATTAAATCCTGAGTTGTATCCACTCTGAATGGTCTTCATTCAGACGGTTCTCAAATAAACTGCTTTATCCTGATTGTATCCACTAGAACTATCTGCATTATATCCACTAAATCACGATTTGTATCCACTCTGAATGGGGTGGATATTTCTAACTTTTAGGCCTAGTATCAATGAATGCAAAGGAGTGATGTACAGGGTTTACTATGTCCCAATATTGCAGTACGCATCAAAAACTGGGGGGTGAAGGAAATGGATTAGAGCAAGATACAGGCATTTAAGATGAAGTTTCTGAGGAGTAGGCTGGGAGTGACAAGGATAGACAGGGTGAGGAATGAAAGAGTGAGAGATGGAAGAACCCCTGCAGGATAGGATAGAGAAGGTGAGATTGAGGTGGTGAGGAAGATGGAAGGTGGTGAAGAGGATGGAAGAGGGGAGGATGCTCTAAATAGAGATGGCGGGAAGGAGGCCATGAGGAAGGCCCAGAGAGAGGTGGATAGAGGGAGTGTGGAGAGGAGTGGATTGGGCCGGCGTGGAGGGAAAAGAGTGGTGGGAGGACAGAAGTAAATGGAGATGAATGTATTAGAGACAGACTCTGCCAGTGGCAGGAAACTATTCATTGACCAATACAGATATAATAACAATAATAGTATAATTATTAAAAAATATTAGCAGCAAAAAATAGATAGTTAAAACCGATGGGAGGGCCTACCAATTTTTCCGGAAAGGTATTTTCACATACCTTCTAGGGTTGTTTTACATACCACAATCTACATGGGACTGACGGCTTTATTTCACCTCCGAAGGAAGTTGTGCTACTGATAGTTTAGGGACTTTCAATCGATACTGGTGGTTGGAAGTGGCTGGATTATAAAAATCAGGGTTTAAGATGATTAACATTCCGGGGTATAGTTATTAGGGTTTCCACATAAATATATCGAGACAAATTGCTAGTCAACATAAGATAATCTTTAAATTAAATCAGATTCAAAATGTTAATATTTTAATTTAAAAAAAATGTTTACTCCCAGAATTTTGAATATCCATAATGATTCGAGGATTCTTAAAAACCCTCAGTGAAAAAACATTCTTTATTTCCCGAAATGCCTTCATTCCTCGATTCCACTCTAGGAAATTTTCCTCCAGGACTGAATAAGGACTTACCTGAGGTGAGTTATCAATGTTACAGGATGAAGTCCAGGAAGAAGAAGGGTTTTATGGAGGCATTCTGCAACACTTACCTAGAGTTCTCCAGCAACACTGGTATCCATGGCCTCAAATACGTCACCGAGAGAGGCAGGAGGGTCGTAGAAAGGTAAGACAAGGTTTTGATGGACTTGTTTTTGGATTACAATTTTTACATCGTGTTTTAGCTCACTGAGGGGAAATGTCACAGTTCAGAGATAAAAAAAACAAATAGTAAGAAAC
Organism: Timema genevievae; assembly: GCA_902155825.1. Taxonomy (NCBI): domain Eukaryota; kingdom Metazoa; phylum Arthropoda; class Insecta; order Phasmatodea; family Timematidae; genus Timema; species Timema genevievae. Next base: position 127,733 of record CABFWO010002128.1, read on the forward strand.
ATACAGTAACATTTTTTATAAGGAAAGCTTCTAAGAAAATATGTTTTTGCGCCCAAAATTGGCATAACACAGCGGTTGGTAAGCTTTTCAGACCTCTATAGACTTATCAACTTATCAAAAGTCCCGCGATCATTCATCATTCCTCCACTATATTATTTATTATTTTATCCATACGTTTTATATTTATTACTTACTTAAGGTGGGATGGAGACGTGAGAAAAGTTCAATATTTTAGCAGTTTTCATATAAACAATTTTTTTCGGAGAAACTAATAAAATTTTGCTCCAGTATAATCTTAAGTGTTTAATTTTATACACATGATGATATCAACAGTTCTGAAATATCTGTCAAGAGAATATCAAAATTTGATGAGAAACATTTGAGATTAAGATAAAAATTCCTCATAAAATTGTAGGACACCCTCGTCTCTCGTCAATATCTAGGTTGATTGTGAATCTTATATCCCGGTAAATGGTATCTCCAATATCCCGGTTATTCGTGCCTCCAATATTACAGTTAATCATGTGTCCAATATCCCAGTTATTCCTACCTCCAATATCTCAGTTATTTGTGTCTCCAATATTATAGTTATTCGTGTTTCCAATATCCCAGTTAATCATGTTTCCATTATCCCGGTTATTGATGTCTCCAATTTCCCAGTTATTCGTGCCTCCAATATCTCAGTTATTTGTGTCTCCAATATTATAGTTATTCGTGTTTCCAATATCCCAGTTAATCGTGTCTCCAATATCCCGGTTATTTGTGTCTCCAATATTATAGTTATTCGTGTCTCTAATATCCTAGTTATTCGTGTCTCCAATATCCCGGTTAACCGTGCATCTGATATCCCGGTAAATGGTGTCTCCAACATCCCGGCTTGAGATGGAGGCTCCTAGCAGTTGAGCGCGTGTTCCAGGGTGCTGTGGGTCGTGGTGGCGGTGCTGGGACTCATCAGCGCCATCTTTATGGCCAGCACCTTCTGGGAGAGGTTCTCCGACAGCCCCACCCGGGCCAGCGTCGAGACGAACCATTACCCCACCTGGCGCATCCCCTTTCCCGCCGTCACCCTCTGCAACGCCAATAGGATCTTCAGGAGCAGGGCGGAGGAGCTTGTCAAGCAGCTGTGAGTCGTGGGGTAGGGAGGTACAACTATACAGAGGAGGTGTACCCGCGTTCGCGTGGGAAGCAATGTAGGGAAAAACTTAGTACACTCGGCCAGGATTCGGGATTCGAACCCAGACCTCTTCATCACCGACAAACTAGACCAGATAAGACTGACATCCTAATCCACGCTCCCACGGATATGTGGATTATAGAAAACAAAACAAACCTGGGAATCCCTCACACTAGACCCAGACAAAGGCTTCAATATCATTTGTCAGGTTCGTCTATGACGGGGGAGGCTGGAGCTCAAATCTTGACCGGGCGTACTGAGGTGTTTTTTTCTCTCCTAAATTTGTTCTGCTCTCCTTTCATCGCAAATGCCGGTATATTTCCTCTAAATTCTACCTTTCTCATCTCCAACTTAATTAGTGTAATTAAAATGCATATAGTTTGTACGAATAGGGAGACTTGTCGTAAAAGACAATCCATGTTGTCTGCTCAATAGGAGCGTGCGAAGCTTCGATTTGAATTCGAAACAAATGCCAGCTTTGAAAAAAAAAAAAATTTACGAAACTTCACCAATAAAAATACTACCATATAAAATACTCAATTTATTGTCAATTATTTCCTTTCTGAGATGTTATGTACAGTACATTACAAATTAATATTCGTGTGAAAGAATCTGAAGGAATTAAATGATAAGTTGTAATAGTAACTTTATTTATCAGTTTATAATGATAAACAATAAAATAAAATATTTTCTAAATGGAATGACCGCAAAATAATATTTTTTTAAGCATAAAACAACTAACAAAAAAATATTCGAACCTCGATTCAGTTTCGAGAAAATTTCATATATTCGATTCGAGTTCGCTTCGAATAGAAAGAGTGAACGTCGCACACTCCTACTTCAAAATATGTTTTTTTCTAGTATTTAAAAAAAATATTCCGGCTATCACGTTCTTTATAATCCAATTTTCATATGAAGAATCATATCTGACAGCTAGAAAATTTATTGGATCTTCTTTCACGTATTCATACGTCAAGTCGTATGATCTGTAGCTGCCGCTATTGATTGGCATTGTCAATACCTATAAAATTACACTAATAAAGGTCCGACATCTTAGCCTTTCTGCGTCCTGAGCTAAAGGTCCCGGATTTGATTCCCGGCTTGTCCGAAAAATTTATCATTGGTGTAAAGTGGTTTCCCCCTTTCGCAATGATAAATTAACGACCCGATGGCTGGATGTTGTGTCTGTTCTAGATTTAAGTTAGTTTATAAGTCGTGTGCTGATATAATCATTCGGTTCAGAAAGTGCACGTTATATACCTTAAATCAGATATGTCAAACCTGCAGCCTGATTTGGGATTATCACATTTGTAAATATGGTTATTATTATTATTATTATTCGGGAAAATATAGCAAGTTAGGCTGGTTCACCAAAGTTTCACTTTTTCTAGACTCCTCGAAAAAAGAAGTATTATGATCGATTTTGATAGATGTTCATGTTTCCTGACCCCCTTAAATCGAAAAAGTAGTTTTTGTTATGCCCTCTGTCTACCTCTTTGCCTGTCTCTATCTCAGACGGATTAATTTTTTTTATGTATCCACCATAAAATTAAGGGCAGTGTACTGAAAGATAAAAAGCGTTTTAATCGATTTTCTCAAAATAAGCTCTAACGATTTTGATTAAACTTTGTATTTACTATCTTATTATTATTATTATTATTATTATTATTATTATTATTAATGTTATTATTAGCACCGCGTCTTACTACCCGTTTGGGTTATACGCATTTACGCTAATGTGTAATGGGTAGGGTGATTGTGAGATGAAATGGAGGACCTACAGTTTAACTTTCCGAGGTGAAGGAAGGGTTTGGCAATCAGATAAATCTGTGCCGGGACCGAGGATTGAACCCCGGACCCGCAGCACAGAAGTCCGTCACCTTAGCCCGAGACCGCTAGGTCATCTGTTTACTATCATTGTAAAGTTGTAGTACTGTTAAAATTAAAATTATTTTAATCTGGAATGTATTTTTATAAAAATAATAGTTTCTTGGCTATAAGTAATTATTATATATATTTTTTATGGAGTAAACTTACTTAGAAATTTGAAATTGATTGTTATGCCATTTGGTGGACAAAGCTGCTCCTCTTTTCTCAATGTTTCTGTAAGAGTGTATATTATTACATTTATGCTCTTGGATGAAGTGTTGCTGCAATAGTGTATATAATCTAGTTTCACAAAATTTACGAATCTTTAGTAAATTATTTCTCTATTTTAAAATTAAAGAGAGCAAGTCTGTTCAAAGAGAGAGCAAGTCTGTGCGGTGCACCGTTACATTTATTTTATTCTTTACTTACTCTAAATTGATTCAAAAAAATTGTTTATATTTACTCACCAAATACGTGCAATGTTTGGAAAAACGTAAGTGTGTAAACCGTTGTTTCCTCTTATTGAACGGTTTTTTGAAAGGCGGCCACCTCAGTATTTCCAAATTTCAATGTGGACCTCATTGTCAAACACGTTTGACACCCCTGTTTAAATACTAAATAAAAACTACTTACTTCAGTGGCCACATGGTCTAAGGAATCACTCTCATATTGGAATAGACTACTGATAACAAGGAGATCAGGGTTCGAATCCCGATTGAGTGTACTGAAGGTGGTTTTTTTTCAAAATGGTTTTTCATTCTCCTTCCACGTAAATGTGGGTACACTTCCAATAATTACAACCTTACTCATCCTTATCCCATTATCATAATTACTACATATTCATATAACCTGACGCGGTGCTAAAAAAACTAATAAAATAGTAAAATATTATTAATATTTATCGTTTAAGAATACGTATACATTTTCTAAAAGGGCCTTCTTATGGAAATTGAGCCACAGCTCTATTTTTTTTTCTTTCACAGACGTCTCAACGAAAGTCTGTCAGAGTCTGAGGCCATGAAGCGGGTCGTCCTCTTGGGGGAACTGGTGCAGACCCAGCCAAACAGAGAGAAACATGACAGGGAGATGACAGAGTTCCAGGAACTCCTCGACCGGAACAACTATACCGTGCGCAGACTCATGCAAGAGGTGACGGACCTTTTCGGAACACGGGGACGTATTCTTTTTATACAGCCGGGGGATACATATCTCGAGCGACCTTTAGTTAATATGTTGCAATTATATTTCGTATGGCGTATTTTTTCAAAGTTTTGCTTGATTGTATTAATCATCCTCTTAATTCATAAAATTATGTTTGATTAAATAATTAATTTGATCTGCAACTAGTAATTATTTGAACATAAGAACTCTCTCACTCCATGTTATTATCGTTACTACAGTCTTACTAGTAGTTCTGTGTACAGTAGACCTCCCTCCCTCCATGTTATTATCGTTACTACAGTCTTACTAGTAGTTCTGTGAACATTAGACCTCACTCCCTCCATGGTACTATCGACGTCCATCCCTATTGTAGGCTGATTCAACCTAACCATCTAAGGATGTGCACAACTTATTATAAACTATTTACAATTTGTTGTTGTTAAATCCTGTAGCAATTAAAATTTATATTGTATTTATTCTGATTAGATAACCCATAGATATGCAAAGATGAAATTATTATCTATATGAAATGTTGGGTACAGTACGGTTGTTTGTGTAAAAGAGACGAACATTTTCGGGTAAGAATGTCATATAATTGAATTTTAGGGTAAAAAATGTGTATTCGTAAAGGTTTTGATTACAATAATTAAATATCAACATATCTTGTCTACAGCAAACCCGATGTAAGTGACAAATTCAACCACAAAGCGCTGTAGTCGATATATGAGTGTGAAAAAAGAAATTGAGTTGCTGTTATTGTTTTATTTGTAGCTCATTTTATAATGTTTCTGTTTTTAGCCATCTCGGGAAGAATTAAACTGAAAGGGAAACTTTATTTGATATATCTCCAGTACATTAATTCCATTTAAATAGTTGGGAAATTTCCCAAAACAAGTTAAAGGAAAACTTTCTAGAGAACTTTGTCTCACGTTTCTAGATTGGTGCATTTCTCTAAAACAGGGGTCTTCAAACTACGGTCTCCCAAATGATATTATTTATAAACATAGCCACAGTGGTAAAAATATCAGAGCCATGGCCTCCAAAAAACTCACCTCAACCCTTGTTCAAAAAAATATTGGAAACTTTTGTGGTTGTTAGATCTTTGCCTTATTATAATCCTTCAGAATATATTATATTTAGCACAAAAAAAAGTTTAAGTTCGTTGTTCAAATAAAGTGAAAATGTTTCCACCTTAACACTGAGCTTTCGTAATTATCCCGTCTATACTGATTTTTTATTTTTTATATTTGTACTGTATTTTCAAAAATCTGGACATATAGATAATCCGGACTGAGTCGATCCCCAATTAGTCCGAATGATCGAGGCCCTACTCACTACTATATTTGAACTTAACACATTATTTTACTCATTAAATAGCAATTGTGTTTCTTTAACTTACCAGATCTTTAAAGCTTAGTTACCAGATCTTTAAAGCTTAGTTAGTTGCCTTTTATTCGTTTGTAAGTCTTGATTTTATCTCGAATTAACGATATTAAATCATAATATTAGTGACGGTCATTTTACACAAAAAAACAATTATTGTGAGAAAGGAAGTTTTATAGAATGGTACGAACGTGTGGCAACACTGTGCAACTCAACCTCAGATGTGTTATGGTCCCATTTAGAAAAAAAAAAGTTTAAAGTTTTCTAAATATGGGACCATGACACATACAATGTAAGTTCCACGGTGTTTCCACACGTTATATGTATATATATATAACGTTATATGTATATATATATAACACTATACACGTTATATATAACACTATACACGTTATATATAACACTATACACGTAATATGTATATATAGTGTTATGTATATAAAACACTATACACGTTATATATATAGTGTTCTATATACAACACTATACACGTTATATATAACACTATAGACGTTATATATATAACACTATATATACATATAATGTCTATAGTGTTATATATATAACGTGTATAGTATTTTATATACATAACACTATATATATATACATATAACGTGTGGAAACACCGTGGAACTTACATGGTATGTGTTATGGTCCCATCTATATATAACACTATATAAACCCGAATCTATGGACAGGTGGTGTAAATGTCAAGTTAATTTAGTCATATTTGCCGGTAATAATAGCAATAACAATAACATTGCTTGTCTGGGTTACACCACTCGTAGCCCAGTAGTGTAAATATTAGTCAGTACTAATGTACCGTTACCCAGGGGACACCCGAATGTACTAATTGTACATCCTTACCGAGGAAACTCTTTCCATGTCCCGATGATATGAGGGATAGTGATAATGAGTATGAGGATGTGGAATCAGTGCAAACATTTAAAACTGACTTAAGACTAACTAACCAAACCCTGGTGACTGTTGGGGCAATTGCTCGTTCGGGAAAAATACCCAAGGTACCAACCAGGAATCGAACCCGCGATCCCTAGGTTTGTAGCTAGGTGCACTTACCACTGTACCACGGTCATGTTTGCTCGTTAACAATGTTTTATAATCAATCAGCTCCATGATACGTCACGTACCCATAGGGGTACGCGTACCACAGTTTGCCAGACACTGTTACAAGGGAGTGCATGTTGTGCCGCAGCTGGGACAGCCCTGTAAACAGCTGTTGGAGAGGTGCAAGTGGGAAGGAGACATCAGGGACTGCAGTGAGCTCTTCGAGGAGAGAAAGTCGTACCAAGGATTCTGTTGCTCCTTCAACTACCGAGGAGTCAGGGAGGAGAGCGAGTGAGTAGAGTAGACGAGGGTCAGCGCTTCAAGGTGGATCAGGAGTCAGGGAGGAGAGCGAGTGAGTAGACTAGACGAGGGTCAGCGCTTCAAGGTGGATCAGGAGTCAGGGAGGAGAGCGAGTGAGTAGACTAGACGAGGGTCAGCGCTTCAAGGTGGATCAGGAGTCAGGGAGGAGAGCGAGGGAGTAGAGTAGACGAGGGTCAGCGCTTCAAGGTGGATCAGGAGTCAGGGAGGAGAGCGAGGGAGTAGAGTAGACGAGGGTCAGCGCTTCAAGGTGGATCAGGAGTCAGGGAGGAGAGCGAGTGAGTAGAGTAGACGAGGGTCAGCGCTTCAAGGTGGATCAGGAGTCAGGGAGGAGAGCGAGTGAGTAGAGTAGACGAGGGTCAGCGCTTCAAGGTGGATCAGGAGTCAGGGAGGAGAGCGAGTGAGTAGAGTAGACGAGGGTCAGCGCTTCAAGGTGGATCAGGAGTCAGGGAGGAGAGCGAGTGAGTAGACTAGACGAGGGTCAGCGCTTCAAGGTGGATCAGGAGTCAGGGAGGAGAGTAGACGAGGGTCAGCGCTTCAAGGTGGATCAGGAGTCAGGGAGGAGAGCGAGGGAGTAGAGTAGAAGAGGGTCAGCGCTTCAAGGTGGATCAGGAGTCAGGGAGGAGAGCGAGTGAGTAGAGTAGACGAGGGTCAGCGCTTCAAGGTGGATCAGGAGTCAGGGAGGAGAGCGAGGGAGGAGAGTAGACGAGGGTCAGCGCTTCAAGGTGGATCAGGGGTCGCCACACTCATTTAGTATGGGTTATACTTTCAATTGGTCTAATTGCTTCACGAGCTGAACGCACTCTTTGGTCTAGTGTGTCAAAGTTCCTGGCGACAGGTACAGAGGCCCCGGGTTCGATACCCGGCGCTTCCAGATCTTTGAAGCAGTGGATCTGTAACGGGGTCAAACTCAGCCTCATGAGGACAAATGAGGAGATACTTGAATGGAAAAGTAGCGGCTCTGTTCTAGAAAACTGAGATTAATGATCAGAGGGTTTGTTGTGTTGACCACATTAAACCCTCTATCCACAGAATTTGGCACTATCTTCGCCAACAGATGGTGGCCGCTTGGTTGCTATAGCTCGATTGTGGTGAATGCCATGGATTTTTTTTTTTAGTTTCGCGATCAAGGGGTCATCCGTAAGACACGTA
>CABFWO010002129.1:0-28116 GCA_902155825.1 Timema genevievae
TATACCATCTCTTAGGTGCAATAGTTAAATGGTTTGGCGGATTAATTCTTGAAAGCTTACTTGGTAATATATTTAGAGCTTTCGGCTAAGTTTCTTCTCATGGCGATCAGATTAGTGCGTAAAACACACATCTAAGAATTTGAAGGGAGAATTTTAAGAACCTCCTGGAGAGAATGGAAAAATAAAATTCACCCGCCATGCAGGCATTCATATGGGATTGAACCCTGGCTTCTCGGTTCAGATTTAGGCGTATGAACCACATTGTTACGACACTTGGTAATGTGTCAATGTTTAACATCTTTTTGTTTGCATTTAGTCAATTTTTTTTAGAAAGGGGGGAGGGGGGGCTTACCGGCTAGGGTGATCGAGGCATGGTCCTGACTGATCAAGAAGGTTAAGGTTTGAAACTATTTGGTCAGGAAGGTTCGATACTGTTTCGTCAGGAAGGTCGATGTTAGGTTCAGACTAAACATGCGCACTGAGAGTATTTCAGCCCAGCTAATTTTTTTTCCTCTCCTCTCTCCAAGTTAATGCTCCTATATTTTCTTAAAACGCATTCCTTTGGATCCTATGCCTACACTTAGGTTAGTTTCTCGCCAGTACCCAACACATTAGCACTGAAGTGGGGACGTATTTATCGTATTACCACGCTTCACACTGTATGCCATGGAGTAAGTTATTTACTTAACAAAACAAGCTTAATTGAGTAACTCTGAACTGACTGAGTGTAATGTAGTAAGAGCTATTGTTCAAAACACTGTCTGTTAATACATGGTTACTATGTGTGTGATAAGTTTACTATAACACCGTTTTTCACTGTAGAAACACAGAATTACAATGGTTTCCATTGAGTTGGTGAAGTGAATTTATTTACTATGTAATTTAGTTAGAACATCCACAGGCCGGAAAAACGGGGAAAAATCTAGAAAAGTCAGATGTTTTGATGTTAGGGAAAGCAATAAAATGTCAGGGAATTTAATTAAAAGTAAGTAAAACTATAGGACTTGAAATAATTTGCTTAAAAAACAATTAGTTTCGAACCTAAGCACTAAAACTAAAGTGAACTATGGGTCTACCTAATACCTAAAACATTTAGTAAATAAACAAAACTTTTAAAAATGTTGTTGTAATAGAAGTTTTGTAGCCACCCTGATCCAGTATCGAGAAACTATTAGACCGAGAATGTGACTTTAATTTTCATGTAAGCATATTAATGTGTGGTTTTTCTAAGTACGGTATTTTATCCCGCGAAATTATTGCGAAGTATGCATTTTATATCGTTTTACGTTTATTTAATCACCGCATCCTACTATTTGTTAAGGCATATGAATATGAGAATTACTCTAATGGTGTTGGTGTAGAGGAAAGAAAAATGTCATAGGTAATAGATCAGCATTTGCGTGAAGGGAGAGTGGGAAACAATTTAGGGAGAAAACACCTTCAGTTTACCTGACTGGGATTCAAAGCCCGATCTCTCGCAGGCTAGTCTAACACGAGTGTGATTCCTTAAAACATTCGGTCAATGAAGTGGGTACAAAATTATTCAAGACCATGTTTTTAACAGGGAATAAAAGTAAAGTAAATACTCTCCGTACAAGGATTCGTACATGGCGAGGTAGCGGCACTTTGACTTACGACTAGCAATGACATAAGTGCCACTAGGCTGAGGGTGTCATCGCCATATATAAACATTTAACTAAAATCACCTCCTTCAAATTGTTTTCAAAACAAACATGTTTCAAATTACTTTTGTTTGAAAGACAAGGAAATCACTATTTAATTTTCTAACAAAAGGCAAATTTTATCTCTTCTGCACTTGCACCTGTACTTAAACATCGCTGGAAACTATGACCTACACTACTACCAAATTACGTACAATTTGCTATGGTAGTTGATTGTTCCCGCTGTAATAGCTGACTTGTTCTGAATTAGTTATTAAATTATCCATGGGAACATCGCCGTTGTATACGAGGGTATTATATTAAGTTAAACTAGCTGAGCGTCTCGAAGTATTCGCTGATAGTAAGTTTGATATATTTGGTGCAGAGTATGTATTGTGCAATATTCCTGTAAGGAGACAGCTTGCAGCGATCAGCGAAAAAAAAAACTCATCAAACTAAATAGGTAAGCGATTCCTCATATTTAGTTAAACGCCAAACAAGAAGAGTACATTAAGATTGAACTGCAAATTTGATGACATTGTACTTTCATTAATTGCACTGTGGTTTAAGCTTACCGCCTATATAAATATTTAGATTGCGATTGGGTATAGTCCAATTTTCATAGGAAGAGTCTATTGCGTCCCAAATTGGTAATATTATAAAGACTGTTTTATTAGTATTATTTTTTATAGATAACCTATAATATATCTATCAAAAGTGACAGTTACCGATCACATGACTTGACGTTTGAATACGTGTAAGCATATAATTATATATTAATGTAAGTCTTCTAGTTGTCAGTTCATATTAAAATTGGGCTCTGGCAATAATGATAAAATGTCTCCTCTAGGTAAGAAAGCGTTAAAATGCTAAATCAACTCTACCAACATCAACATTATGTCACTCAGCTATACTATCTGTCCGAGGAACAGCAATTTGGAAAACCAGTAAAAAATTAGAGATCTTGTCTATCCAAGGAAACGACAGAGAATTTCTTGAAATCCTTTGTATTTTGTAAAAAAAAAAATCTAAAGTATTGGGGGGGGGNGGGGGGGACATCACTTTCCTATATAATTTGACAGTTATTTTCCCTTCTGAAATTTAAATAGCTGCTCTATAGATTTCTTGGCATCCATGATGGATCATAATTTCTCTCAATATGCACTCTCTTCAATACAATTAAGAGTTTTTTTTTCTTTTGGAGCCAGCGCATACAAAAAAATTCTAAATAAAAACGCTACATGCAAACAATCTAGGCAAGGAGGGAAATATATTGGCTGCAGCATTTCCTATATTGACTCGGTAAACTTAATTCAATCTGAAGAAGGTAAAAGGGGCTTCTTAATCTAATATTAAGATGGACTTAAATCTTAGAATGCATAATCAGGGGGATATAACCTGCACTCGCACTCTGTAAACCTACTGAACACGACTTACAAACTAAATTCATCCGTGAACAATGACAACACCTACTCCCATAGAAGATGATTCGTCATTAAGTTGGGAGTGTAGAGAACGCGAAAAAAAAAGCCAGTGGTTTTTTTCCAGTTTTTATAGCAAAATCTTTTTTTTTTTTGCCAAAATAAAATAAATATTGCTCCAATACCAATTTAGGGTTTAATTTTATTTACATGCTGATATTAAAAGTTGTTGAATATCTGTCACGAAAATAGCGGCATTAGATGAGAAACTTTTTAAATAAAAAAAAAGTTGTCATTAAATTCCAGGATACCCTTGATTTATATTGAAGAACTTTTGATATTACCATGGGAAGAAAATCAAACTCCATGTTTGTATTAGAACAATATTTAATTTATCTCGACCAAAATAGTTTTGCTATAAAAAACTGCAAAACAACTGGTCTTATATCGCGTCCCCTACATACCGCACCTCAAGAAAGTAGCCTCAGCTTCACCAATGGTACATTTATTTAGGTGATATCGGGCCTTGTATTTATGACCTTTAGCTTGAGAGGCAATACTTGATGCCAACTAGGATAAGGTTTCAGGCTTCAAATACTAGTTTTTCTCTTTACATAATTTATCAAAATAATATGAAGGGGTTTGCGAAGGTAAAGTCTAAGTTATGTCTTTGTTACTGTCACGTAACACTACTTTTTATTTTTAAATCTTATTATTCATTAATGCATATTGGCAACTAGAAAGGCTTGGAAGAAAAAACTAAAGCACAAAATATTATTATACTGACATTTTTGATTTTATCTTTGCTTACGTTATAGTTGTCATTTAATGACTAGTCAGTGTTAAAATATTGTTTAATATAAATGTTCTACAAATGATTGTAGTTTGAAATATGTAATATCTAGTGAGGTATCTCAAATATTTTCATTATATGTTGTTGAAGTTTATTTTTTCCCCCTTTGAAATGTTTTAGAGATGCGAAGGTTATTGTGGATGTCGAAGCGAAAGAAAATTTGTAATTTGACTTTGACTCTGACATTTCGAAGCTTCGCACACCCCTAAATATTACTAATAAATAGGCCTACTAGGTTTCTGTTAACGAAAACTTAGCTCAATTTTTCTTTTTTATCTATTCGTGTCCAAATGCTATTAAATATTAAACCGGCAGCGTGATGAATTATAACTCGCGGGCAAGGGGCGGGTCTTCATCTTAATCTGGAAAACACCATCGATTCACTCCACTGATCCACAAAGTGTAAAAAAAAGAAAGAAAGAAAGATAGTCAAACCGAACGGGTACACGGCACGCACAAACTAGGAGAATCAAAGTGTGTTGGCCTTATTTCCGTGGGACCTGTAATTTAAGTGACACCAAACACTCGGCTTGGAAAGTTTCTACCAACTTACATTCGGCCTTAAGGCTTGTCGGGGATTATAAAAAGATACACGACATAAAAATATAGCACTTCGGTAACATCGAAATAATTCCATGCACTTGTGCACCCGCTTGTGTCGACACTAATAAAAAGTTATAACAGGTAACTCTTATATTATTAATACACATACCATATACCATATTTGTACCTAATAGTAGCCCCGGCTACTATTAATCACTTGACGTTTCACCCTAACTACAATAATTAGTCCCCAGCTGATATGACGTCACCGGTAAGCCAGACTTGATGAGCTCGACGTCTAGTCCGCGGGTTTGGTATTCGTACCTTTGTTGACTACAGCCTTCGAATAAATAAATATATATAACTTGCTATTATTGGATTGAAAACACATTTTGAGAAATAACACGATTTTTTTGTCTTGAAAGGGAATTAAAAAAACTCATTGCAGACCAAAAAAAAAAGTGCACACGGTTGGGTTTGAATCCCGGGTCAGTCAGGCGTGATGACCGCACACTTAATTCTCTAGGCATTGCCATAAAATATCCTGATCGCTATTTTTTTTGGAATATGTATGCTCCACTGGTCCTTCCGGTATAGCTATAAAATATTCTGACAGCTATATATATTTAAATGCTCCACTGGTTTGGAAATGCTATCCTATTCGGACATTACTATGGTTTGGGAAAGGCTAGCCTGTTTGTACTCACACGCAGCCTCCGAAGCCAGGAACTGGTTGAACCAGAAACCTCTCTCAGCTTTGGGCCATGACATCAACAAATAAAAGGCGAGTAATAAAATAAAAACGTGAACCAGTCAAGTCTTTTTTTAAACAGGTTTCCATGTTGGATGTGTTTTTCAACTTATCTACGTTGGCGTTTCTTTTTTTCTTTTCTTTTTTTACTGTTCTCTTCATTTCCTTTCAACTCATGTGATGCTTTTTTTTTACCACCATTTTTACTTGGAGTCAAAAAGACTTGCTGCTGATGGTGGTGTTGAATAAGAGAATAAGAAAGTGAGGAGGCGTAAAGAAATCGGAGGGAGTGGCATCCTAAACGAAACAACAAAAAGTGGAACTATTATGATGAGTTTCGATAGCTTGGGAAGTGGTAGTAACAAACACCAGTAGTCTTTTTTCGGTGGGCTCAATTTATATTTTGTCAAGCACTTATTGCCTGCAGGTGCTAGTTTTAACTTATCAACTTTAGAGACCCGCCTCGGTGGCCGCATGGTCTAAGGCAGGGATGTGGAAACTTTTCATACCGATGTTCCACTAAGGGACTGTCAGAATTTTAAACTATTTCAGTGTGCCACCTCTTATTTAGATTATTTTAAGGGCATTTAAAAATAAAAACTGGTTGAATAGACCTATTTTGAAATGTAATGACTAACTCAAATAAAATTGTAAATATTTTAATAACGCCTAAATTTAAAATAAGTAAAATTTCTTAAGAGCGTGCATCATAGCAGACCCAACTCAGCTCGCGCGAGGTATGGGAGTAAAAGGAAAAAGAAAAGACCAAGAAATGCCAGAAATGTGTGCAGTGCATTTGTATTTGAATGATTACACGAAATTTTCCGCGGTGACGATGGGGGACAAAGCGACAAAGTTTCTTGTTAATAACTACAGTATTTCCCTATCAATACACAATTAAGATTTGTGCACAATGCTTAGCTGTGAACCCATTCTAAAATGGTCAAAAACTGCCTTTTCATTCCAGTTTATATCCAAATATATTTTAATATTTCAACAATGTTCAGTAATAGGAACTTATATTAACTCTTTATCTTCTTTAATGTTTAATCAGAACTGATCTACGTGCAATAGTGTTAGTGTAAACTTAAGATTTCTAGCCGACCGTATAACAGAGTTGATGGGCATTAATAGCTAATATGATGACGGACTGACACTTTAAACTTATGAGTTTAACCATGACTAGAGAAACTATCGTTTTGTTGAGTTTTGAATAAACACCTGGAAGATTACCAGGAGTTTCTATCGGATGTTGAGACATTTATTACTCACCTCGACCTTTCTCAAGAGTGCGAGTCATTGGAAGTTGGAAGAGTTTTACTTCTCATATTCACAAAGTCCCTATTGTTTTGCACAGCCGCTTAACACAAGCGCCTATGACCGCACATACTGTGCACTTCATATCACTCGGAACACTTCTACTTCCTCTTCGTGCGATTACGAATTACTTAGGGCCGTATAAATAGTCGATATTCGAACGTCATTCAATCCTTCACTTGGCCTCAACTGCTTATTATTCGTAATTTGACCCAACCTGGTTTCAAACCAGCTTCTCTTAGTGCCCGAGTCTTAGTACCCGACCATGGCATTCTCCATTCGCCGTATTAATAACTCTTTGATACGAATAAAATATCACTTATGTTTTGTTGTAAAACTTTTTTTTTTAGTTTTTAACGTTTATGTTGTGTAGATGACTTTTTTTTCACATCGATAATATAGTATTGATGAAAAATGTTGTATTTTTTTAAGTCGATGTCCATCTCTAAAGGGTGTCATTTGTCGCTTCAACTGACGAGCAAGCGACGTTTTACTATCGTAACCTTAATTACCGTGAACGGAGGCCATACCTGTATTTCTCCGGTCCGTTTTGGCAACTCCGCCTCGCCCGAACGGCGGAAGTGGGCGATTGAGAGAAGTGGTTGTTTTTGTTTACGAGAGGTAGCTTGAGAAAGATAAAGATGTCGGGTCAAGGTGGACCTGTAATGCTCCTGTTTTGTTTTTTTATCAGCCTTCTAATTAATCCCACCGGTGGGGGGAGTCGAGTGTGAACATGGTCAGACGAGCCTGGTTTGGTTTCCTTCCTGCTTTTCCAAAATACAATCTTACCTGCGCTTGTGACATAGTCTCCCCTCTCTTCCTCGGGGAGAATCGTGATATTAGCAAGTGTCGTAAGATAGAGGTTGTGGAGCTCACCTCTGGCTTGTTCGGATGTCGTAACTTAGATCATTTACGACCGTGTGGTGTAGTCGAGATTGAAACGTCATCCAAACACCCCATTCGACCTGAACTGCTTGTTGCCTCGTATTCGGCGACATCGATTACTATCATCATCCTGTATTACTACACATTCGTGTTATACGCCTGTGTACTAATTACTCTGATGTGTTAGGGGTGAGAATGGTTGAGTTTATAAGAAGTGTACCCGCCTTTGCGTGGAGGGAGAGTGGAAACACATCTAAGGGTAAAAAAGCCATCCTCAGTAAAGTCTGTTCAGCGAAGGAATTGTTTTCTGAAAGGCTTTTTCCCTTACCAGAAATGTATTATATAATAGGATATTGGTAGGAAAAAAGACCTTTCAGAGAGTAATTTCTATCGTGAATGGAGTATACATCTCTCCGTCATCGGCAATTTAGTCCATTGTGGTAGTGACACTCTTAGACCGTGTTGCCACCAAAGCGTGTAAGATGACTGTAAATACAACCCTTACTTAGCTCCTTATTTTCGAACTAACCGAGACTCTTTTTTTTTATTCATGGTAGAGAAAAATTTGAGATTTAGAAGTAGCTAGCTAATTGACAAGGTTGAGTCATGTTAATGTACTTAATTGACATCTGCTATTGGTTGCATTGATTTCTGTTACATACCTTACTCCAACACTTAGCTCAGATGGGAGCGCGTCTCGCTACTGAATTAAATATACAAAGTTCGTTCCACGGCATGTTCTCTAAGTATAAATTGAAGTGAAACTGGGTATTCCTTTTTTACAGTGATAGATTAACGTTCGGGAGTAGGGGTGTTGTGATGTATTAAGTTATAGTTTATAAGTCGCATGATGGTTTAGTTCATTTATTCAGAGAGTAGCAGCAGACTCGCTTCGGTGGCCGCGTGGTCTAACGCGCTACTCTCGTGTTAAACTACACTGCCGAAGACGGGGGTATCAGGGCTCGATCCCTGCCGGGTGCACTGAGGGTGGTTTTCCTCTCTCCCTCCACGCAAATGCGGGTGCATTTCCTCTAAATCAAGCCTTCTTAATCCCCAACCCATTAGTGTAATTAGTACACAGGCGTTTAACCTGTACCGTTGTAAGACGCGGTGCTAAAAGGGGAAAAAAAAATCATAGCACAAACATAATAAGAGCCCAAGTTGACACTTGCCACACGTCATTCCTAGTACAACCTAAGGGCGCCCTAACACTAGAGGCCAAGAAACACAACCACTCGAGCGTGTACTGTTAATCTCGCAATGGACATCTGAGCAAGTAGCTAATACGTGATACCTCTTCAACAAGCAAGCTCCATCCAGTGACTGATTGTCCAGGCCGCTGTGTAGTTGTCTGCTGGATCGCGCCCACCCATCGCATTCTGTGTAAGCAACTGGCCGTGTTTGCGCCGCTTGTATTACCACTGGCCGCGCGACTGGTTGACCGCGACTCTCTGGCCGCCGCGGCCAAGTGCGCGTCGTGCCATAAAAACTCCAGTCACTCTGTTGGCCTCGGTGACAACGCGACCTGGCCGCTATTGCGCGGGCGCCCTAAGGTTTGTTTGACCTTGGGATTGTCCTCTTCTGATAATACAAGGCCCACCTCGTGTTATTTAGGAAGTGATGCTCATGTCACTTTCTTATCATCGGGGTTTGCTTTGTACCATTAAATCTCTCCTTATCAGCAGAAAAACAAGTCAGAGTGAGGGGTGAGTAAAATACGGCGGGCTTGGTGTCACTTCCATCTGCTGTTGGCCACGTGACACTGTTTCTATTTGTTTGGGGGTGTTTGTTTGAAACGATGTAGGAGGGTTTAGAGGGGAAGAGGGGTCGTAGAGTCTGATACCGAACTAGAGTGAACTTTGTAATCACTCTTACAGTCGTACACCACCATCTTTCCCATCACGTGAATACCAAGCTTACGATTCCATCGGGATACGAACCAGAATCACTTAAAGATGATTTTTACAGTGTTTGAAGACAACCCCTCGACGATCTTTGCCTCGCCTGATGTTACATGACCTCTATAATTTTAATTTTAATCACAATTTTAAACCGGGAAACGAGACAGTTAAATTCTAGGACTGTCCCGGCCAATCTGGGATCGAATCCCGGTCGGGTGTACTGAGGCAGGGTGGTCACATTCTGCGAAAATATGGAAAATAAGGGAAATTAAAACCGCCAGTAAAATCAGGAAATAATATAGTCGATCAGGGAAAATGGTGTATTGGTGTTTTTAGGGTTGAGAAATAGATTAATTGCATCCTATATTATGATTTTTTAAATATTTTATCAAGCCTAATAAGATGGGTTTTAGTCAGGGTAATGTTGATTGTTGGATCAGGAAAAAGTCAGGAAATGTTCTTACTAAGATTTCGTGTCCATCCTGTAAGGGTGTTGACGAGTCTGATAGCCTAGTAAGAAAGAAGTCATACCTCTCGATGACACATTATTCCTCTCTTACTCATACTCCTATAGTCTCATTTCTTGCTCTCTGGACAAAGAGGACAGAAGGAGGGAGTTGAATGTCAGGAAATCGTACGAGCGTGTAGCTGGAGAAAATGCAAAAAAAAAAAAAAACTTATTGTAAAAACTGGGAACTCATAGGGATTTGTTTGTGCTTGGATAAAACCGGGAAAACAAAGGCAATTTTGCAAAACTAGTATAAATACTGGAATATTTGTTGTTAATGTGGAACATTTTACTACAATCTTAATAGGTCTTTTTGGATAGACAAAAAAGTGAACTGAAGAATTAAGCACTCGATTCAAACATGTCATATTGCCCCTTAAACAAGGGATTCACGTGTAAGTGACAGAGGATGTATTTATCCATACATTCTAAACCATCCTGTTTCAAACTTAAGTTACACGACTGTGTTTTATGAAAAATAAAACTTTATCACTCTTTTCTTCAATCCAAACTGCCTCGAAAAATGGGGATTCATTCTGGAAAACCTGTAAAAAAAACCAGGGGATTTGGTTGTAAGGAAATAGTGGACTCCCTGAAAATAACAACCAAGATATCATCAGTGCAACCACTAGAGGGGTGTAGAAGGGGGTTGACCCCGTCCCCCTCCCAGCTGTCGAGTGTGCTAACCTTGCTGGGGAGTATTGCTCCTTGGTATAAACATTTAAACTACTTTAAACATAAACATCAACTTATTATTATTAGCTGGTTAGAATCAAGGACCTCTAGACAGGCTTTAAAGATCCTTGATTTGAAGTCTTCTTGTTCGTCTCTCCTCACTTTCTCTGGTTTATATTTCCTTAAACTTCCTCTACTCATCCTAATCCTGTAATGCCGAACTTTTTTTTTTGAGAGAATTTTTTTTAGCACCGTGTCTCACTACCCGTTCGGGTTATACGCCTCTGTACTAATTATTATTCTAATGTGTTTGGAATTAGTATGATTTAATTCAGAGGAAGTGCACTCGCAATTGCGTGTGGGGAGGGGAGAGAGTGGAAAACAATCTAGGAAAAACCACTCTCAGCGCATCCGACCGTGATCGAACCTTGATCTCCTCGTCTTCGGCAGTCTTAGATTAGCGCGTTAGACCAAAATAAGAGTTTTGAAGTATTTCACTATAGTTAATTATTATTTATTATATATTATTATGATCATAACTACTCTGACATATATACACCTTGATTTTGGTAGGCATACAGGTCTAAAAAAGAGGCCCTTCTCCCTGGTAAGGTAATGCTCCCCCCTCCCTTTGACGTCATCCTTCTCTCTGAGGTAATTTACCTACCGTACTGTCACAACATTTAACGAGTGTGATATTTGAGTGTATTTCCATTCCTTCCGCCAATAAAAAACTTTCTGAATACAGGCTTATATCGGTGACACACGACTTACAAACTAATTGGACCTTAGATATAACACCTATCACTACTACTACTACTACTACTACTACTACAAGTCTAACTAACCACTCGGCCGGGGGTAAAGTACAGTGGCGAATCTCCACTGGCCTAGGTGTAACATAAAACGTTACTTAAAAAACTGTAGGGGCTTCAGGCAGTAGATTAATTCAAATAGACAATTCAAATAGACTACAAGATAAGACAATTCATAGATTATAAGATGAGGCTATTGTATATTTATATAATATATAAATGAGATCAAAGTACAAACATATTACTAGATTTTACTGATCATGATGACTAGCGACTTACAATAACAAGTGAAATAATCACAATTTATTAAATCATTTTTTAAATAATGTTTTTAGTAAAATTGCAATCTACTTAAGTGTCACAAGGGGCGTCCAACTTTCTTGGACTTCCAAAGTCAGAAGTCACGTACCAGCCCTCCTAGGCGTACCAAGTCACGTACCCACCCTCCTGGATATCCCAAGTCATGTACCAACCCTCCTGGATGTCCCAAGTCACGTACAGGCCCTCCTGGATATCCCAAGTCACGTACCAACCCTCCTGGATATCCCAAGTCACGTACCAACCCTCCTGGATATCCCAATTCACGTACCAACCCTCCTGGATGTCTCAAGTCACGTACCAACCCTCCTGGATGTCTCAAGTCACGTACCAATCCTCCTGGATGCCCCATGTAACGTACCAGCCCTCCTAGGTGTCTCAAGTCACGTACCAGCCCTCCTGGATGTCCCAAGTCACGTACCAATCCTCCTGGATGTCCCAGGTCACGTACCAATCCTCCTGGATGACAAGTCACGTACCAATCCTCCTGGATGCCCCAAATAACGTACCAACCCTCCTAGGTGTCTCAAGTCACGTATCAATCCTCCTGGATGTCCCAAGTCACGTACCAATCCTCCTGGATGCCCCAAGTAACGTACCAGCCCTCCTGGGTGTCTCAAGTCACGTACCAATCCTCCTGGATGCCCCAAGTAACGTACCAACCCTCCTAGGTGTCTCAAGTCACGTACCAATCCTCCTGGATGTCCCAAGTCACGTACCAGCCCTCCTGGATGTCCCAAGTCACGTACCAATCCTCCTGGATGTCCCAAGTCACGTACCAATCCTCCTGGATGCCCCAAGTAACGTACCAGCCCTCCTAGGTGTCTCAAGTCACGTACCAATCCTCCTGGATGTCCCAAGTCACGTACCAATCCTCCTGGATGCCCCAAGTCACGTACCAATCCTCCTGGATGCCCCAAGTAACGTACCAGCCCTCCTAGGTGTCCCAAGTCACGTACCAACTCTCCTTAAACATGTTTTCATCACCTCTCCTCTTTAAAAGCTAACTGGAATAATACCCTGCTAGACTTGACTCGCGAACTATTCTATACCTGTTGACATAGCCTTATCAACCTGAAACATATTTCACACTTTGTGCAGTGCACTTATTTACCTCCTGAATGAAGGACTCTAGCAAATAGTCTGTATCCTGGCGAGTGGTTTAGTTGGCAATTTGTTGCGAGACAACCACCAACTCTGCTGTGTTACAATCTAGATAGGGCTACTCCGAAAATAAACTACATTTCAACACAACTAGACATGACGAAGACATACAATCTGGGAAACATGAACAGTAGAGAGAACCTTTTAGAGGGAAACACGAGCATGAATAATACAACTACCCTTTTAGGGAAAAACAGAAAGGAGTATGGATAGTAGGATAAAACTTTTCGTTCCAATTTTCATAGGATAAACCTTTTAGAAATAAAAACTTATTTTATTGCTGCCAAAATGTATATTATTTTACTAAATTTTATTATCATTTTGTCTAGCTATTGGAATTGAAATTGGACTGTAAAGTAGCTAACTTTGACTGAAGGGTTACAACGCCTTTCTCTAAAATTGCCAAAGTTGACAGACAGCCTCTGTATCTGTCCGAAGTAACAGCTGTGAAACAGACGGTTTGACGTATGCATACACGAAAGTAGAACTAGTGACTTTAAGAAATGTCAGTTGATGACGGTGGACTAGAAATAGCGGGCGTACTGCGGATGTTTATCTGAGCACCGCGTGTAGAACAAGGCAGGGCCAGTCTTTTTACCAACCAATTAGTGAGGGGAAAACAGTTTAGTAAATATAGGATATTTTTAACTACAAATTAAGATAGTGTAAACGTCGTTAGATGTATTTTAAGATGGTTTCATTAACTAACAATACTGCTTATCATTGACCTTACGTATACGGGATGGAGACGCTGGTTTCAGGGAATTGCTACGGTACTTGTCTGGAGAGAGGGTGGGAAACCTCTAGTGGTTCATTTACATGGGAAACCTCGCACATAGCTAGAGGTTCAGTTAGATGGTAAACCTCCCACATAGCTAGAAGTTCAGTTAGATGAGAAACCTCCGTCATAGCTAGGGGTTCAGTTAGAACGCCTGATATTCGCATAACTGGAGTTCAATCTCGACAACTTGTACGGAAGAGTTAATTTTTCCTCAATTTTATTTAATTTTAACAGCTCTCTAGGTGATAGTTGGTGCAGTTCAAGTTTATTTAAAATATATATTTTTAAACTAAAATAAATTTTTAGGCTAATTTTCATGTAACGTTACCCAAGTATGGAAGCGTTAACTTAAATAATCAACTATTCTGCTTATATCAAACCACTATTCATTATCGGGATAATTATTGTTCATCGTAACCAACACATCGAGGCCCTTATTTCTGTCGATTAAGTTGAGACCCCACATGTTTTTTTAAAAGGCTTTTTAAGCCAAATTAACCTTCATATGTTTTAAAAACAAGTAAATAAAGATATTATATTCTTATAAGGGTCTCTCAAAGTGAGCGTGGCCCCCATGGTTGTAATGAGTGTTGTAAAGTAATGTTGTAATGCTTGTCGTCGCGTGCTGTTTGATTATTGGACGGTGGGTACCCGACTCCTAATAGTTAAACTTCCGTACGAAACCTTTTAAAGAACAAAAAATAGCATAATTTCAACAAGGAGTGCATGCAGGCTGATACTAGAACTATCTATCAGGGGTACAGTCCCGACCAATAAATGTGGAGTTCCAAGCACAGTTGCGTCAACAAACCACCGAGTGCTTCAAACTAGGCGGGAGACAGCGGGATTACTATTTTAAATGCAAGAATTAAGTTTGGCTGTGTGATGAGGTTTGACGTTCACAACTTTCATGAGGTATAACTTCATTTAATACATCTATTATTTTGGGATTTATCTACACATGGCAATGTTTTATGGTGCCAGGAAGCCCCCTCCCTATAGCTAGCCCAAGCGTGGAACCAGGTGGTCTTGTTTCAGCTGTCGTCAGTCGTAACTATTAGTTAAATATATTTTAGTGTACTGCATCTCTGCTGTAACCTTGTCGTATCCTTGCAGTATCCTAGCTAAATATATTTTAGAGTACTTCATCTTTGCTGTAACCTTGTCGTATCCTTGCAGTATCCTAGCTAAATATATTTTAGAGTACTTCATCTCTGCTGTAACCTTGTCGTATCCTTGCAGTATCCTAGCTAAATATATTTTAATGTACTTTAGCTATGCTGTAATCTTGTCGGATCCTTGCGGTATCCTAGCTAAAAATAGTTTAGTGTACTTCATCTTTGCTGTAACCTTGTCGGATCCTTGCAGTATCCTAGCTAAACATAGTTTAGTGTACTTCATCTCTTTTGTAACCTTGTCGGATCCTTGCAGTATCCTAGCTAAACATAGTTTAGAGTACTTCATCTCTGCTGTAACCTTGTCGGATCCTTGCAGTATCCTAGCTAAACATAGTTTATTGTACTTCATATCTGCTGTAACCTTGTCGGATCCTTGCAGTATCCTAGCTAAACATAGTTTAGTATACTTCATCTCTGCTGTAACCTTGTCGTATCCTTGCAGTATCCTAGCTAAACATAGTTTAGTATACTTCATCTCTGCTGTAACCTTGTCGGATCCTTGCAGTATCCTAGCTAAACATAGTTTAGTGTACTTCATCTCTGCTGTAACCTTGTCGGATCCTTGCAGTACTCTTGTTGCTCGCTGATAACACGAGTGTTCGCACGTTCTAGCTCTTGTCAAAGTAAAGCGAGTTGTTTGCTCTCGAGTCCAAGGGCTGACTGGCCTTGCGAGGATGTTAGAACAAGGTGCAGGTCACAGAAACAATATATTTTTCATTCCATATCCTTGAGAATCCTAATGAGCAGATTAGTTTTATCTTTGTTTGTCACCGCAGGTTTCATAAAAACAACTTGCTCACAATATGACACTTCTCATTTAAACATCTGCATCAACAACCTCTTCATATAGTTTCTAGACTGACACAATCTAATAAGTGGTAGGTACATTATTCTTGCAGCCCGATATGATCGATAATGTGTCGAACCCAGTCAAGCTTTCGGAGGAAATACATTTAGAGCCGCGATTATCCGGGCCGGATAACGTATAAGCCAGATAGTACGGAATCCGAGTGTGAATAATTTTCGGTATAGGTTTGCCTACTTTATTTAATTTTCACAGAACATTTAACTTTGTTTTAATAAAATCTGCCTATTTTCTAATTGATATGTAAAATAGGAATACAGTAATTATTGTAGGGGGACAGTAAAAATTAAATGAGAAAGAGATTTTTAAAAATTTTTACTACCCTATATCGCAGGGCCTACTTTATTTTGGAACTGCTTCAAAGCAAGAACAAGTGAAAATAGAGCGTCAAACGGATTACATTATAAATTCAGTAAATGTTTTATAGAGATGTACCTGTTTGTTTGTTTTAAAACGCACTTGTTAACACCGAGAACAGGGCCGGATAGTTGAAGGCTAAATAGTCGCGACTCTATTGTACATAAAATGTTGTTTTGCGGCCAAAGCTTATAACATTTTACCATTATTACTATCTATCAAAAGTTTCAACTGCAGAACACATGACTTGACGTGTAAAAACGAGGAGGTAATATCTAATAACTTTTCTAGCTTCCAATTAAAATTAGACTTTACATGCCGTGGTTATCATGACTCATGATACATTACCTCACTTTGACAAGGTTATCAAATATCGTTCGTCATGTTAGATATAATTTAAGCTAATATATTCTAATTAACATTATGTTCAAACGTGGACTATAAGAATAGAGTAGGATAATTGAAAAGGGTAAAAGGGGATGATAAATATGTATTATTATGGCGTATAATAGCCAGGGAAACTATAAATAAATGCAGGCTTTAGTGCCAGAAATGGCTAAAACGTCAAGTTTGCCAATGAGGGCAAGGCTTCGCTTAGGTTTGAATCCCGGATTGATATACTGTGGATGTGTTTTCCTATTTAGTTTCCCTCTAGACTTCTACGCAAGTGCGGAACATTTCCTCTGAATTCTATCTTACACATCCCAACCCCCATCAGGGTAGTTATATCCGTATAATCTGTTGCATGAAAAAAACCCACCTGATATTCATCATACGGCGTGCATATTATTAGCTCTGTCTAAAAAAAAAGTTTAATTTATCGTGTATGGAGAATAGACGACCAATTATGTCTCGTATGTGGTGTGAGCTTGGAGCCACTAGGTGGTTCTAAGCCCCCCTCCCCCTCCTTTCCTCTCGCGTGGTTTGCGGATTGGGTCATTAGCGCGGCCTTCACATCACTTGGCGCACTTTCAGATAAAAATAACACTTGTGAATATCCTCAACACAGGCCCGGGCACATCAATTTTTGAACAAAAGCTTATCGGGGGAAATCAATTACTTGAGAATTAATGGAACATATAATATCGTTCATGCTTGAATATATATAGTTTGCCAAATTTAAGAAAGTGGTATTAGTTTACTACAGTAAAACCTCGATGATCCGGACCTTATTAATCCGTATCTCGCTTTATCCGGCCAAAGATGGTTGCTTTGTTGTTTTTACTTAAATGAATGGAAAATAAGAACAAAAAATTCTTCGAACCCCGTACAGCTTCAACAGATCCAAGCTCATTTAGTTTACTTCCGGTTTAAATTATTTTTAAATAGCAAGAAAATTTTGTAAATAACATATTATATTGTACAATCCAACAAATACATAACTTTTCTCTGCCATATGTAGTATTATATATGTGTATATTTAATATATATACAAATATAAGATATACGTATATATTATGTATTCATATTATAATAATTGTAGATGTATTATATCATTATTTTCGTTCCGAACAATCTCACCACATTTAGTCCGGATAGTCGAATTTTTACTTTATTTTTATTGAAAAAAAAAAGATTTACACAAATTATTTGCCAACCAACAAATAGTAATAAAAAATCCAGACGATACATTATATTTTTTTTCGTCCTAGTCTAAACTAAAACAAACTCAGAATGTTATAATAATATTTGTACGCAGGAATTGAACCCCGGTACCTCCGACTGAGTTCTTCCTGTGTCCAAAGTGCTTCACATCACTCGTTATTTTAAGGCAAGAGTCTACTATGGAACGTGTGAGCTCGTCAGCTACTAGGGGTACTGAATATGACTTGACACCCATATAACCTTTGTTATATTTCCTCGTTGTTGCTTTATTAGACGGGAGTGGAGGTATCATTCTATGTAGGTCACACAGTAGTTGGTATGAATTAGTTTCGAAGGGTTTGTTAACATGCGGGAGAATGTTGACCAAGGTCGAGGGAGTCACTTGATCACGTGACTTCTCATTGTTTCGCAGTCCAACAGCTGTTGTACGGGAAGGGGGATATTACAGGGGAAAAATTTATTCCTCTTTGTCTTTATATTTTATAGCTTGCCTTTATATTGGGTGGGGAAGTTACATCTTTACACGTCTTTATAATTCAAACGTGTGGCAGCCCTCGGAAGTGTTTAGTTTGGTTCACACAGCTTATTTAAAATTAAAATTAACTAGTTAAAGCCAACATTTAAAAATTGGAAGATTTCGTATACAGATAAAGGATTTCTGACTCTCATATTTATATGATCTTTTCGCTTTTCATCGGGAAAGCTCTTTCGGACCATTGAATTAACTTTTCTGAAGTTCAACATGCGTTTCACCTCATTTTATGTGTAATCTTGTGTTTGTGTGTCCACCACCGTACCAGTTGTAGGGAACCTTTTAACAGTAATCTTGTGTTTGTGTGTCCACCACCGTACCAGTAGTTGGGAACCTTTTAACAGTAATCTTGTGTTTGTAGTGTCCACCACCGTACCAGTAGTTGGGAACCACGAAGGGGTGATCTTGATTGGCACGGGCCTCTTTCTCTCAATTTCTGTTCGAGCGTAACCCATTCCTATTGCGTCAACGCTGACGTCAGAAAGGACAGGTATCAGAAACGAACAAACAAGTTGAGAAAAACAGCTAATTGGGCACTGTGCCACAAAGTCAGGTTTGTTGAAATAATTAAATATAAAAATAGTCCTGTCTAGGCCTATAAATATACTATAGTTTCCCTGAAGGAAAAAAGTGGGAGGGAGGGAGAATTCTTAGCCTTTTTCTTGTTCCATAGAGTATGGTACAATAAACACACACAATATTACGTTTTAATTGGGTCAAAAATAAAATAAAACGTTAGTCGGTATCGTTGATATTTAAATTGATTACAAATGGGTATCTAATCGTACAGGACGTACTTTGTACCTATTGTCACACATGCAGCAGAAACGTGGACATTGAATGTAAGAGAGAATAGGATAGGAAAGTGGAAAGCATGGGGATGACGTTTGTGAAGAGTACGTTAGCTGTCATGAGGAGAAACAGGATTAGTAATGAAGTTATTCGGGGAAGAGCGGAGGTAAAGGGAACACATGAATTATTAGCGAAAGCAAGACTGGGATGGGCATGTAATGATGATGAAAAAAGGATAGGATACCATTGAGAATGACGGAGATGAAATGAAGTATTTAGGAAAAAGATCGCAAGAGAGACTAAGAGAGAGATGGTAGGAGCAGATATCAAAACGTGTGCAAGTGAGAGGCAAAGGAAGGAAGATTGGTGGAAGGATAGAGGAAGATGGAGGCATTTTACTAAACTAACCCGGCCACAGGCTGGAAACATTTTTGACGAAGATTATGAATGATGAGCTAATCCAACATTTGAAGGACTTGTTTGTTCACTTCCTCGGGTAGTAAGACGCGGTGCTAAAAAAACTATCAAACGTGGCATCACTAAGAAATGTACCATGCCCACTCTTAATAAAATTGTGGTATATAACCAATACCGATTTGAACACTGTTCAGTCTAGTAAGATCTCGTTTTGAGAGTCGATGTGTGTGCAATGTTTGTTGGCTCGCTCGTTGAATATTGTGGCCGGCCTTGATTATATCGGGGACCATGTCATGAGCGTCCTGATAAGTTCTCTTCCAACAAACAACATCTCGTCTGGCTTCTCTCGTCGAGACACCAGTGGGAGCTAAACCTTGATTTTTATTGGAATACCACTTTCTAAACATTTTTCTTGTTTGGTTTGTTTTTATTTTTTATTTTTATCACCGTATCTTACTACCTGTTCAGGCTATACGCGTGGGGTAGGGATGAGGAAGGACACCTATTAGTGGTAATATACCTGCATTTGCCTGGGAAAAGAATGGGAAACCATTTAGGAAAAAAACATCCTCAATGGTCCTGACCGATATTCGAACCCCCGATATTCCCCATCATAGGCAAGCCAGTCTATTGCGAGAGTGACGCCTTATACCATGCGGCCACCGAAGCGGGTAACCACTTATTAAATAACGCGTGATTTTTTTTTTGAAAGCCTGCAGCACTCCGGGAAGATAACAGCTGAAGGCTGCCAGTNTCATAAAATATTCTACAAGGGTGAGGTAAGGAGGGTGGGATTACCCACCCCTCTTCTTACTATCATCATCAGATATAACTAGCCACGCGAGCGGTTCGACAGATGCTGAAATAGCGAGCTTTTGCAAAGTCTGAATGAAAGAATGGAGATTTGTTTGCACCCAGCCACTGCCATGTTAAACTACCCCCCCGTCCCCCTGCTCCCTTTCTCCTCTACATAATGAATATCACAGCTGGACTGTTTTATAAAGGATATGTACAGTCATAGAAACAAGATACCTGGCTTAAAAACCTAAGCTTGCTTTCTGTAAGACACAGAAGTTATTTCTAATACAAAATAAATAATATTATGATCGTCGAATTCCGATTACTAAAAATCTCTAGATTTTAGAATGGTTTCGTTTTTTATTTAAGAAGAGGTAATTTGAAGCGTTTTTTTTTGTATGCGTTAGACTGAAACTAAGGGGGCTGCCTTAAGAACTTTCAGAAATACCGCGTTATTTATTAAGTGGCCATTTAAAATATGGTTCATGCCGAAATGCAGGGGAAAGTTATTTCCATGTGCTTATATAATTAAAAACCTTTCGTTCTAAGATTTCAACGACGTTTCACGTGAAATTTCGCATCTCTTGAGATCAAAGTAAGTGGTTAGAAACAAAGTCATCTTCAATAGGGTCACAATTTAAAATTTGGAAATTGGAAGATAAATTGTGTTTTGTTTGAGTGGTTTTAAAGTTTCGAAGCTGTCATTATCATGAGAAATACCGTAATGCAATGCTATTTCCCTTCAAGTAGACGGCGACCTTAATTCAACTCCAATTGAAGAAGGACCTTACGTAATATATATAGTTCCACCCTCCTCTTAAAGACTTGCTTTCATTGTGTCATGGATCAATTAAGGACTTTAGTTTTAGAATAACTGCATTCACATTTTTACATACACTACTGTTTCGAGCCTGTGGCTGTTTTTTTTTATTCAAGCTATATATATATATTTTTTCCACTACCGGCTCGCTAGGCCTGTCGTAGCTTCATATGTCTTATAATCTAACTTAAGATTAGGATAGGCACAACATCCAGTCCCCGGCCGTCAATTTATCATTGTGAAAGGGTAAACCCACGTTTCACCAATGATACTTTTTTCGGCCATACCAGGAATCGAACCCGGGAACCTTAGCTCAGTAGACAGACATGCAACCGACTGATCTAAGGTGTCGGATCATTCATTAATTCAAATAAAGGAATAATTTAAATATGTTAACATATGTTTTACTGGTACCGGTGTACCGTCTTGGGTATGAAAAAGAACGTCCCACTAGCGCAGCATTAAAATGTGACTGTTAAAACTTTAGATATGATATAAAAATACAGCTTATCAATAAATAAATGAACACGCTTGCTGTGGCTATAGGCTACTTTGGTGGGGTTTACAGAACAATAGCAGTTACTAATCTTGAAAGAGCTCAGCACTGCATTCTTATTTTTACGACTTTAAGATTATAATATTTCAGAATTACTTTTTCTAAACGTGGGGTAGATAAGAAAAGGCACTTTAACTTGTATTCCAAGAACTATGTTAACAATGTGGCTATCAAAATTGTTCCTCATAAAAATTGCATAGTTTGCATAGCTATCATTTTCAATAAAATTATAAATTTTATCACTCATTACCCACTATGACTTTGACACACTTATTATAAGATGTTTATTTTGAGTTGAGCTGTAATCTTATTTTAAAAATATATATGCGTGTATTTTCAAAGCAAAACATTAAACTAAAATAAACATGGTCAGTTTTATAAAAAGAATATAACATCATGAATATTAAGGTTAACAAAGTTTATTGTTAAATTGCAATAGTTTGAATTTAGTGAAAATCAAATTATTGCCATGGAAACTTTCCAATTTTTTCTTAAAAAAGTCTTGGTAACAACCAAGATAATTTTAAGGTGATACCTAACCATTCGATCTTTAAAAGTAATATTTTCTCGGCACTGAGCAGAATGTTACTATCAACACGATTATTATAAATAGTTGTTCAAGCTATGAGGGCAAATGCTGGTGCATTTCCTGTGTTGCGTCAGAGTGCAAGAGAACTAAAAAGATCGTGTTGTGTGTTACAGACCCACCTGTTGTTTGTGGATGCGTTTCTGCAGAACAACCGCTTGGATCACGTGACTCAGGTGATGGGCTACCATCCCACATACTTGGACATCTTCCTCAGGACACAGAACTTCATTTTGAGAGGAGATGGGCCTTTGCCCTACGACTATCGGCACTTCATTGCCATAATGGTGAGATATCGGTCACTTTTATAACCGGGAGTACCCATTCGGGCTTGTCTCTTAACTAACCTACTCTTAAAGCATTGGTTCAAATCCTTGTTGGGCTAAAATATAGTCTTCACTGAGTGTGAAACCAGGTGAGAAAGAGGTAATATAGTCCCAGGTGCCAATCATCCACGTGTGTTTTAAAACAACTCAAGGCCGTATTATTATAATTTTAAAAGTCTGTTTCATAGCCATAGAGAAAACGTTGGGGTGAAAAAATAATGGAATACCTTCTTTAAAAATATATATATATAAACCGCATCGATGGATGGATATTCCAAGGGCTTGAGATCCTGTTTCTAGGCCAACTGATGCTATTGCAATTTATGTTTGTTTTTAAATTATTTTAGTTGTTAAAAAAAAGACAGATTCTTATGGGGGAGAAGGGCGCATTGATCCCGTCCCTTTTGTTGGTAGCCCCATCAGCCACACCCTATGCACGCTCACAACCTGTTTCAAAATAATGTTTAATTAAACCAAACGAGAAAATAAAGCTCATACTTTGAATATTTTGACTCAGCCTACAGATAACGTGTTGGCTTCTTTGGTGCTGACTGACAGTTCACAGCTGACTTTTGACAGTCAGCATTTCGGTATATACCTACATTTTGACTGTCAGAAGTGACAGCTGCTAAACACATGTTTTTGCAGATATATGGCTAGGCGTAGGGATACATAATTTGGTCTGGTAGCTTTTCAAAGCCATCAGCTGTGAACTGTCAGTCAGCACCAAAGAAGCCATGGGGCTACTCTAGGTAATACAGCTCGAGCCAGGTGTCGCATCGCAGTGAGATTTATTTTTTTAGTTTTAATAGAAAAAAAGTTGGATTGAAACCAGGAAAAGTATTTTACTATATTAAAAGAAATACAATGTAATTTAAAACAAAATTATTTTATAATGGAAATTTATATTCACTGATCTAAATTTTGCTGAAATGTCAAGTACCTAAATAATTATCCAAATCACCTGCTTCAGTGGCAGTATGGTCTAAGGCGTCACTCTCGCAATAGACTAGACTGCTGATTATATGGAGATCGGGGTTCGAATCCCGGAAAGGTGTACTGGGAAGGATTTTCCACCCTTCTTCCACGTAAATATAGATACTCTTCCTCTAAATTCAACTTTTCTCACCCTTAACTCATTAGCGTGTGTTGCCTGAACAGGCAGTATGACGGCGAGCAAAAAAAATCACACTTTATTTATAAACCCTGGTTTGAGCCTGATCTTGAACCTAATGGTTAATATCCAGGTTAAGAGATGGACTATCACATGTGTGGATGTTAATAAATGGTCTAGTTTTATTTCACAGTTAGTATAATAGGGTCACTTATACAAATAGTTACCAACCTAACAAAAACTACCCTAACAAGTGATGTTCAGAAGTGTGCCAAGTCTTTTAAGGTGAGGTGGAAGGGAAAAGACCATTGATTTTACAGTTTTTATAGCGTAACATTTCTTTGTACAAAATAAAAAATATATCGCTCCAGTAACAATGTTTAGTTTCATTTTCTTCCCCTTGGTGACCTCAACAAATCTTTAATATCTGTCAAGGGTGTCTTGGAATTTAGTGACAACTTTTTCTCTTCATTTAAAAAGTTTCTCATCTAAAACGCCACTGTGCTCATGACAAATATTAAACAACTGTTGATTTCACCGTGGGAAGAAAGTTAAACTAAACGTTGCTATTGGAGCGATGTTTTATTTATTTTGGTAAAAAAAAATGTTTTGGCCATAAAAAGTGCAGAAACACTGACCTTTTCTCACGTCCCCTACGTCCCCACCTCAATTGTGGAGTAACATGTTCCTGTGTTGTTGTTTTTCAAGGCGGCTGGAAGGCACCAGTGCAGCTATCTCATCAACCTGCAGAAGCAAGAATTCTTGTTGCAAGGAGGCGACCAGACCTGGCTGAAAGGACTGTCCAAAATACCACAGAAACTTCGCGACCTTTACGATATCAACAAAATACTGGCTCACCGCCCGTGGCTTCTCAACAAGTCTCATATAGAGGTCAGTTGATGGCGAAGAATGATAGATTGGTCTTCTTGATTTGTGTATTTCTAGGCATTAAACACATCTAGTTATTTCTAGAGAAAGGGGCTTATAACCGTTTTGTTACTGCTTTTCATCATTGATTAAATTACAAGACCAGTCGCAAGTATTAGGACAGTGTTTATAAAAAAAAAGTGAGGGAGATGAGGATATAAATCAATCCCCCACTCTTCCAAACAATGACTTGAGGTAGAAATATATTTATGACAGTGTTAAGCTATTTTCAACCTGTTGCTATTATATGGTTCAATTTCTTCACTTTACTAGTCCCCATTTTCTCCCTTTAATTATCTTTTAGAGAGAGAGAGAGAGAGCCACTTTTCAAAAGCTCTTTGTTTGTGCTTGTAGAGAGGTACACACCTCTCTTATGGCTGGCTACTCAACTGGTTAACACTTTTGAAAACAATAACACCCCTCCACAACCCAAAATGTTGAAAGGTTCATTGTTTGGATTCCTGAATAAGTATGTGTCTTGTTGATATGGAAATATTTGGTGCATCTTGGTTCCAACACTGCCATGTGGAGTTGTGCTGTTTTTGCATGTACTCACTGGTTATTAGTGAAAGGCGACACTCCATGCCGATGTTTCATACTGCCCCAATACAAGGATCCTTATACAACATTTATAACCACCTTTGAGACATAGTCAGATCTACATAGAGAACATTTTAAAACATATCAAATAAGCTTAGAGTAACAAACATTTACAAAGGTCACTAAATTTTGTAATACAGCTGTCCAAATGGACATATTAATTGGCGTGTGGACACATTAAAGAAGTTTCAGGCTGGTGATTTTTTCCAATGCTCAGATAAAGTTTGTCTTATGGCGATCCGACTGTAATTCCTTAATTGTCTGTCACAAAGGAGTTAAAACAGTTGAAAGGGCTTGAGTCCCTGCACACATATCAGGAGCTCTGAACTTATACTTTTGTTGTTGTTGTTGCTAGAAACTGACAAAGGGTAAGGATAGCTGGTCCCTGGCCGAGGTGGTCCACGCCATAGTTCTCCTGGCCCACTTCCATTCGCTAGCCAGTTTCGTGTTTGGCTGCGGAGTCAATGAGGAGTTGGACCACGAGGGGGGCCACCAGCATAGGCTGAACATGGCGAGCAGTAACCCCGCCGGAATGCTGAGTTCGTCGCCTCGCACCATACCTACCCCCGTCTCCGACAAGGAGGGTGAGCACAATATAATTACACATTTTTTTTAAGTTACTATCTTTGTGGACTGTATTTGTTAGGGATTTACAATCCCAAATTTAAAAAATAACAAGATGGGTGCTTTTTTTTTAAAAAAAAATCATCATTTAAGTAAGTGTTGAAGGAAGTTACAATCGCAATAGGTTAAAAAGTAACTTTTTTTAAAATCTGAATTAAAATAAGTTTGATGTAACTTCATGTATGTACACTTCATTTGCCTTGAAAGGTAGCAGTTCTAGCGTTCTACCTTCCAGGGTAGATGAAAGTACATAAAAATATAGTACTGTACTAGTGAAGGACCAGATCCTAAACTTGGGGATAGTGCTGAAATGATGTTCCTGAATTGATAATTCAGTTTTAAATCTAACTAGTTTGTTTACTAAGAGGCTGTGATAATTACTTTACATAACTAGGCTAGAACAACATCCAACACAAATATCTGTGTCAACAGATTCTTAAAAGAATAATATATTGATTTCATTTTTCCTAGACAATATTCCATTCTCACTCCACACAATTGTGGGTGCACTTCTTCTAAATTCAATATTCCTCATCCCTAACACACTAGCGTAATTAGTACTTATATGTACAACCCAAATGGGGAGCTATGCTAGAAAAAATCCTTTTGGTAAAATATAAACAAATCTTTATTTGCATTTTATTTAATCATTAATTTTTTTAACACGCAATGTTGGGGTTGTTTTGTTGAGTTGGTAACTATTTGTGCTAGTGACCCTATTATACTAGCCATATAATAAAGCTAGAGAATTTATCATCGCCAGACATGTGAATGCTTAATTTTTTTTATGCGGTTTGGGGGGGCGAGTTATTAATAAACTAGATTTGAGCACATATGTTGCTTTGCTTGTTGTTAAAAATGGGAACTGACACTAAAGGGAGAAACACATTTGTTTTTTTTTAGATATTATAAATCAAGATGAGTTTTGTTGGAAAGATGTTGGGTGCGGCCCCCCTCCCCCCTTTTGACTCTTTTCTTCATATGCTTCTGATGCCAGCTGTGTGCGAGATAGATTCTGATAATTTGCCAGCAAAGTGTCAAATATTTATGTGGTATATAGTAGAGAGCTATAATTCTTCATTATAAGTATTTTGTAAACCTGATTTAGTGACAAGTGAAACAGGCAGTTGCTTATTTGATCAGCTTACAGCACTAACACAGTTAAATTTCAACATGTGTGCCGTCCCAGTTTATGTAACTCTTTCATCTATGCAATAAATTGTTGTATCGTGTAATACTCAAGATAACTTGTTTAACTTAAAATGTGAAGAATATTACTTTGCTTAACTTTATTTTATTCAAGCTTTCTTTAGTATTGATTAATGTTTTGTGTAGAGAGAAGAAAACTACCATTTTGAGGCTACCAACATTAAAAAAAAATTGACACTTAATTACCTTTTAATGTTATAAACTAAAGGTGTAACAATCACAATCACTGATTATCAAGCTATTACCTCCCCCCCCCCTTTTTTTAATTCACCCTTAGTAGCATAACATATTCACTGTACTTTGAATGTTTGAAAAAAGATTGATATAGTGGTAAGGACTCAAAAGTAACATTAATTGTAAATTAAGGATTATACATATTAGTTATATATGACTTATTTCCATTTGATTTTGTAATAAAATCCTTTATGAATTACATTAATGAATAGTCTTAAAAATATAGCTCACATTTTTTGCCAGCCTTCAATAAATAAATAATTGGAAATTGGGATTTATCAGTGCAAATAATTGACTCATGAGCAATTAATTTCCATAATCGGCAGTTGGTATCGGTAATTGATATTACAGAATTGATACACCTCTAGTTTTTTAAAAACTATTAAAAATCAAGTGTTTTTAATTTACTGTGCTTGTAGTGCCCAAAGGCTTAGTGTATTCTATTCTGAAAATTGAAAAATGACACCTGGACACAGGAATTGAACCCAGGACCTTTGGCTTAGTACTTCAATGCTCTAACCAGGAATCATCCCGTGCCCAGGGATATTAATAGATTTGGCTATTTGATTCTTAAATATGCAATCCCTTACAATTATATTAATTGTACAAATGGCAGCAATAAGCCAACTATCGAGTCGAAGGTGGCTGCGTTATCTGATAGCTCGTGATATTAATAAATCACACATTTGCAGCCGACGATTTCCGCACGTTCATCATAGGCTCTGCCTTAAATTATGAGTGAAGAATGACCCAGGGCATGGGACGAACCCTGGATAGCTCAGTGGTTAGAGCATTAGCGTACTAAGCCAAAAGTCCCGGGTTTGATTCCTGTGTCCAGGTGTCATTTTTCAATTTTCAGAATATGATATCTAGATGGAGTGATCCTCACTAAAAGCATAAATAATAGCTTTGGCTATTTGATTCATAGTGTATTCTATTTCATTTTTCACACCCACCACATTTTTCTTTTTCTAAACCCCCCC
>CABFWO010002129.1:31393-47890 GCA_902155825.1 Timema genevievae
TGACAGTCAAAATTTAGGTATATACCTAAATGTTGACTGTCAGAAGTCAGCTGTGAACTGTCAGTCAGCACCAAATAAGCTGTAACCTGGGTGTACATACAGTAAAACCTTGGTCTGCGAGTGTTTTGTAAGACAACTGAGCAGATATTTCTGTTATCTTTATCTCTCTCGTTCTCTCTCTCACTGCGGGAATGTTGGTAATCGACTCCCATGCTTGGTCTGTCGGCCTGCCTCACTCGTAGGGTATAGTCAACATTTGTGCAAGTGTATACAGTACTGTTTATTATATATTGTGAACATGTGTGTGCGCAGTAAAGAATTTTTTATTTTGTGTCCAAGGGTAGTGACTGTTCTTTATTAACTGTAAAAAAAAAAAAGGTTGAAAAGGAAGGTCGTGAGAGGAAGGAGATGATTACGGTAGAAGGTAAGAAGGAAATCATCGAGAAGCACGAACGAGGTATGCGAGTATCCAACATCGCAAGATTTTATAACAAGTCTACGTCGACGATTTGTACAGTATTAAAGAAGAAAGAAGAAATAAGGGGGCTAGATGCAGCAAAAGGAGTTATGAGAGTAAACAAAGCAATGGCCACATGTTCTCGAAGAGTAGAAAAGTTGCTTCTCGTGTGGTTAACCGAGAAGCAACTAGCAGGTGATACTGTGACTGAGAACTTTATCTTCGAGAAGGCAAAGACCTTGTATGCTGACCTTATAAGTAAACTGCCAGGCACGACGACAGAAAACGAAGAAGGCTTCAAGGCGAGCAGGGGATGATTTTGATAACTTTAAGAGAAGTAGTGTTATCCATAGTGTTTTGAGGCACTTAGAGGCTGCGAGTTCGGACGCTAAGGCAGCTGAGGCATTTGTTGCCGAGTTCCAGAAGCTCATGGTTTCTGAGTGTTATCTGCCACAGCAAATTTTTAACTGCGATGAGACAGGGTTATTTTGGAAAAAGATGCCAAAGAGGACCTACATTACAGCAGAAGAGAATGCAATGCCCGGTCACAAGCCCATGAAAGACAGTCTCACCCTCTTGTTGTGTGCTAATGCAAGTGGTGATTTCAAAGTCAAGCCCCTTCTTGTGTATCATTCCGAGAATCCACGAGCCTTCGAGAAATGCAAGGTGCAGAAGAGCCAGTTAAACGTTAAGTGGAGGTCCAACAGAAAGGCTTGGGTCACTTGTATCTTGTTCATTGAGTGGATCAATGAGGTATTCAGTCTTGCATTGAAGAAATACCTTTTAGAAAAGAGTTTGGCACTAAAATTCTTACTGGCTATGGATATGCTCCTGGTCATCCTCCAGGCCTTGAGGACGACTTACTGGAGGAATTCAAGTTCATTAAGGTCAAGTTCCTTCCTCATAACACCACTCCATTACTCCAGCCCATGGATCAGCAGGTAATTTCGAACTTTAAAAAGCTTTACACCAAAGCAATATTTCAGCGATGATTCGAGGTGAATGAAGGAGCAAACTTTACCCTCCGAGAGTTTTGTAAAAAACATTTTCACATCGTAAACTGCTTCAAGATAATCGATAAAGGCTGGGATAGGGTCACCAAGAGAACCCTCAATTCTGCTTGGAGAAAACTGTGGTCTGATTGCGTCGAGGTGTTCATTCATGAACAGGAGCCACCAGTCGCGAGCAACTGCAAGAAGTTATGGAGATCTCATCTGCGAAGGAGGAGGAGAAAAAGATGAAGGAATCCCTCATTTCAAATGAGATTAGGAAGATGTGTAAAATGTGGGAAACAGTGCAAAATTTTGTAAAAGAGCACCACCCGAATAAGGCTGTGGCAGTGCGAACGATGAATCTGTTTAACGACAATTCAATGTCACATTTCCACAAAATCCTCAAAAGCAAGTGTCATTGGATAGATTCCTTGTTAAAGTCGCAAAAAAAGAAAAAGATTCCAGTGAGCCAACAGATAGCAATGATTCCGTTAGTGACAGTGAAAGTCGTCCTAAACATTAACCCACCTCCTATAGTCTCTCTCGTCCACCTCACACCAGCCACCATTAAATTTAATAAATAGATTTGATTACAGTACAGTTACATTTAAATAACAAAAATAAAAAAATTAAAAAAGTATTTTGTATTAATCATTTTTAGATTAAATATTTTTGGGTTGTGGAACGAATCATCTGAGTTTCCATTATTTCTTATGGGGGGAATTCACTTTGATATACAAGTGCTTTTTATTACGTACATGCTTACGAAACGAATTATGCTCGCAATCCAAGGTTTTACTGTACATGTATAAAATTTAACTTTAACTAATTAATAAACAAATTAATAAAACCACAAGGTTCACGTATTATTTATCTCTCTAATTTTGTTCATATTCATTCTTAAGCTGCTGTAGAAAATATAAATAGTAGTAATAGTAGTATTAATAGTAGTAGTATTAATAGTAATTGTAGCAGTAGTAGTATTAGTAGTAATAGTAGTAAATGTCAATTTTTAGTTGTTATAAGGCCATGTGGCAAATTAATAAGTATGAATTTTTATTGTTGAGTTTGTCTTACAATAATTATATCGGACTAAAAGTAATTCAGTTCAAATTTTGGAAGGAGAAAATCTTAAAAGTTTTTATCCTTTTACAAATATTTGAAGGGGTTTTTTGGAATTAAAGATGCTATAGATCCATTTCTTCTTATTTAGTAAAATAATATGTATAAAATCAAGTATATTGAGAAAAACAATTTGTAATAAATAAAATTATAGAATAATAGGAAATTAATAGCACAACTAAAAGTAAAAACAGTAACACATATTTACACTCACTACAATATCTCGATGCTATCATAACATCATCCTAAGGAAGTAGCAAGAGTCTTAAATATGTGTTGGTGTTTTTTAGGGATATGCGAAGCTTCGAAACTTCAACTTGGCTTCAATATAAACATCAGCTTCGACTTTGCTTCGAAACAAATTCTGGCTTCGAAGCTTCGCCAATAAAAATATTGACATCTAAAATACTCCATTCATGTTCAATTGTAGCCATTCTGAGCTGTTATGTACTTTATAAATTAATATTTATATGGAATAACTCTGAAGAAATTGAATTGCATGTTGTGTTAATAGCTTGATTTGTCAGAGTAACACGAAATATTACAAACATTTGTAAAATAAAACATTTTCCAAGTAATTTCAGTGCATAAACTAATTTAAATAACCACAATATAATATTTTTTCAAGCATAGAACAACTAAAAGAAAAGATTCGAACTTTGATTCGGCTTCGAGAATAATTTTATTTATTCAATTTGAGTTCGCTTCAAATTGAAAAAGTGGACTTCTCACACCCCTAGTGTTTTTACTTTTAGTTGTGCTCTATTATTTTCCTAATATTCTATACTTTTATTTATTACAAATTTGAAATTTTCTTGAACTGTAAAGTAATCATTTTAGTTTACTTATCATGAACTCTCTAATAATTAGGATATACATCACTGTTTCAGGATTACTCATGGGACGATCACGGCTACTCACTAGTCAATAGGTTATATAATGACGTTGGTAATTTGTTGGATGAGAAATTTAAGACTGCTTACAATCTCACCTATTACACGATGGGCGGGCTGAAAGACGTTGACACGTCTCGGTTCAGGCGTGCCATCTGGAACTACATCCAGTGCATGTTCGGCATAAGGTGAGTTGATACCTTTAGATTTTTCCAGGTTAAAGATTTCTAGGGATTTTGGAATTGATGATGATTTCACGGAAACTTGGATAATGAAGGAGCATGATGAAAGCAGAATTCAAGCCTGTGAAATTAAATTTCTGAGAAGACAAGAAAGATATAATGAGAAATAATTAAGTTAAATAGTTAGAGCGATAGTTAATGAGGAGTCAGTGCAGGTCAGGATATAGAAGTCATCACTATGGTGGTATGGTCTTGTGAGGAAAATAGAGAAGGAGATACCAAAGAAGATGTTGGTTATCGAAGTGGGGAGCAGGAGGCCAAGAGTAAGGCACAGGGGGTAGAAGGGAGTGTAGAGAAGTGTGGAAGAGAGAGGAGATGACCTGAGTCATATTGTGGAAGATAGGGGGGGGGGAGGATATGTTGAAGAGGTTTATGTTCCAAACCAGCTTGTTTTTACATTAAATAATGTGACAGTTAGGTTTTAAATAACAATTTGTTTCGGTTACCCCTATTTTAATCAGGCTGACACATTGGTTATATTCATTATGAGTAGAATAACACTACTTTTGCTACAAGGGGAATTATAATATATAGGAGTTGAGCTTTAAACATATTAGACGACCCAAGAATATGTGCAACAGTTATAAATCACAGTTTTTTTTAGCTGTGAATTTTTATGAACATTGTTCATGTGCAGATTATGATCTTTTTTATATACAAATATAATGCATATAAATCAACTTTTTTTTTTGATGAAAAATGTAATTGTAAAGTGCAACTTGAAACACCTATCAACGCTAAAGAAAGAGGTTGTGTGTGTTTTTATGACATATACTTAACATCACTGACAAATTGCTCTACAAAATATTGTATTAAGTGCCCTGCTTTAGTTGTCATTACTCTTCATTGGTTGTTAATAGTTTTAACTAGAAGACAAGTTAAGAGCAAATGCGCCTATTAAAAGTCAAAATGTTGAGAACCACACTCATTGTACTCAGCTTTCTGGGTCAAAGTCAGGCTGGCAAAATGTTTCACCGAACATGTTTATGAATTAAGAATTTCCTTGAGGGGACTAGACCATTGGGGTGCACTAAACCAAAATTCCCGGGTTCGATTCCTGTGTCCAGGTGTAATTTTTCAAAATGTACGAATATTATATCTGATGCGGCTGTACCCGTACTAAAGGTCCTCTAAATCTCCCAAGCTTCGCTAGTCATGTACAATATCTAAAGTGCATAGTGGCTACAGACAGGGAAAACAGGGAAAACCTGGAAAAGTCAGGGAATTTTTGAATGGCAGGGAAAACAGGGAATTTAACCAAAAATAAGGAAATGTCAGGGAATTAAAAAATATGTCTAAAAATCCCATTAATTTCGCAACTAAACATTAAAACAAAAGTTAATACCTAAATAAAATAACATTTTATTTTTTTTAAATAACTGATAAAACAGTTTATGTTTAGTAGATACAAACTTTTTTAAAATTTGATCAATAATAAATAAAACAAGTCATCATCCACCATTAAAACTGGAAAAAAGTAGTCAGGGAAAATTGAAAAATTTTGCCTGTAAAAGTCAGGGAATTTTGTAAAATATGTGTTGTAGCCACCCTGAAAGTGGTATTCTCCTTGGCATGCTCATGGAAATGAGTTGTTTGTATCTCCCTCAGACATGATGACTATGACTACGGTGAGGTGAACCAGCTATTGGAACGTTCGCTGAAGGCGTTCATTAAGATGACATGCTGCTACCCAGAGAGAGTCACCAAAAAAGACTATGATCGCGTTCTCAGAGAGTTCAAACACAGTGAGAAGGTAAGCGTTATTTGATAACGGTAAAATTATTTTTACTTTCCATGTCTTACTACTTGTCAGGGCTATCTGCAGTACTAATTGGTTAGAGATGTGGAATAACATTTTGATGAAATGTGATCACATTTGTGTGGAGAGAGAATGGGAAAAATACCCTCAGTACACGTGGCCTTGATTTGAAGCCCGAACCAGCCGACCAATGTAAATTTTGACATGATTTCATGTATAACCTTTTATTTCCCCCTGTCACGGTTTTGTTTAATTCAAGCTTTGTCAAAATTCTACACGACTTTGTATTTTTATGAATAGCTGAATGGGGTACATTGGTTAGGATACGGAGAAAGTCTTGGAAACACTATTGTCTAGAAATAATTGCCTAAAATATGTAATAGAAAGTAAAAATAGGGTTTTGATTCTAGGTTCATGTGAATCTGATGGTGCTAGAAGCGCGCATGCAAGCTGAGCTACTTTATGCACTGCGCGCTGTGATGCGCTACATGACGTAGATGCACTTCGTGTGTCTCTTTGAACTTATGTTCGTTATATTTGTTCTCATTTAACAAAACAAATTAAGTAAAATAAAAACCAAAATGATGTTGATGTGTGACGAGTAATATTACATATATATTCGTTTTAGGATGGGGAATTGACCCAGATGGATCTTTGTTTTTTCTAAAGAAACCCAATTTCTAATAACAGTACTTTATTCATATAGTTGGTAATGAGAAGATTAGGGAAATACTTTGGTAACACATTCATTAATAGGATACTGTATAACTTTTTTGTGTGTGTAGTGTTTATAACAGGACCATTTTAAAATAAAAACAGTCATGTCTTAAAATAACAAAAACACACAAAAAAAATGTGTAGATAAGTTTTCTTCATTATTTGTAAATTAATCCCACTAGTTCGTACATAATTGAAATCTTTTAAATTAATGCAATAACAATATTGACCCAAAAATAGAAAAACACCTTAAAAATTCAATCACTTTGATAAAAATGAATGCATCTTTGAAAGAGAAAAAATATTTATTACATATTTCCTTCTAGTTTGTAGTGTTTGTG
The DNA here is from genome assembly GCA_902155825.1 of Timema genevievae. Classification (NCBI taxonomy): domain Eukaryota; kingdom Metazoa; phylum Arthropoda; class Insecta; order Phasmatodea; family Timematidae; genus Timema; species Timema genevievae. The sequence continues at coordinate 37,917 of CABFWO010002129.1, forward strand.
TATTTTATTAATTACGTTTAAAATTTGGGTTGGAACTATGTTTTTAATTCTTGGGCGATATATGCTCTTATTCTACATAATTGGCCTTGCTGAACATTTCAAAATAATTATTAGTAAACAAATAGACTTATTTCTTGTCACACTATGATAGAAGCTTTGACCATTTTATTTTGCCTCCGAGATATGTGTCTACTATGGCAGCCATTGGGGCTTGAAGTTAGATCTTAACCATTTTTAAATAACTTAGTTGAAGTTAAGTGATAGAGGGAAGCTTTTGTTGCCACGAGTAAAAACTATTTTAATATCGATCAATGTAACAATGTAGTAATCACAGTCTAAAAAGTTTAACGTATTTAAGGGTGCTATAAGAATAAACACTAGAGTTTTATAAAGGCTACTTTTGGGAAAAATTTTAACCAATTTTCGGGTCAGTACAGTACCATAGTATAGTATCATAGTTTAAATTTCGTTCAAACAAAAAATTAAATTCACCTTTCCAATCTTAACAGGTAATGTGGGAATAAAGTTTGGGTATGCCTTCAAATTAGTTATTGAAAATAATTTCAGTTTAAGACCAAAGTAGTTACGAACATTTCGTAATCGATTTCTTAGGTTTGTCTCAACTTATGCCAGTTTAAATTATTTAGCTGTTATTGATTTTGTTTGTAGTGGTGCTTGTGTTTATAAATATATATTTTTCACTGTGATAAAACACAAGGCTAAGCCCTAGATTAAATTTTAACATCTTTTGTGTATCGGAAATTTTATAATATGGTTGAATAAAAAGGAATAGTCTTTAAAATGACAATCATTTTGTTTTATTGCTATGTGTTTGTGACCCTATGCTTCAAATATAATTTGGTTTTTTAACTTTGAACATTAAGAATATTTAAATTAAAGAAATATATTTTTGTTTATGTTTTAACTATATTTTCAAACTCAAAAGACATAATAAAATTCATGAAAGTATGTATTTAAAATAAAAAACTTATAAAGTTTTATGAAGTAGGTACCCAGTAATTTTATTTTCTGATATGACTGTTATCTTAAAATATTTCCCTTGATAATATTTCTACTCCATTTCCTTCTATTGTGAACCAATAGTGTAATTTTGTCAGGGTATTGTAATCGTAAACATAGAAAGTAGCAATTTACAAATAATTACTATAGACAATATTTAAAAGAAAATAGTAAAAATCCTTAAGTGTAACCCTTCTTCCTTACACCCAAATTAACTGAGCATCAACTCGGTAGTCTTGTCAATTTCATAATTTTTGATTTTCTGCACAGCACAAAGAAAAGTTAACATCAACATATATGTCTGTGATCTGTCTTTAGGTGAACTGTAATAGATTATAATAAACAAATGTTTATAATTAATATTAAACTGTATGGAGGTCATATTTTTGAGTCCAAGTTTTTTGTGATTTTTTTGTTGTATCTTAGATGAAACAATTTTGTTAAAGTGATATGTATTTTAATAAATTTAACTTTGTATATTTAAAAAAAATTATTATGAGATTAAATTGAATTTTGGTTTTGTTTTCTTTGAAATGTTATTTTAAAGTGCACATTATTCAATTAATTCAAATCCATACTGAGATCAAAGATAATTTTTAATTTAAACACTGCTTCACAAATAAATAAGTTTTATCTTGTTTCATTTAATGGCCAAATTCAATTGACTTGGACTCTTTATGTGTGAGTGTGTATTAATTTGTTGTTTTTTAATAATTTTATATTAATTGCCAATTACATATTTATAGGCTTTTATTATTGGCCTAGTTAATAAGATAAAAATATATAATAATGCTAAGTATCTTGCAAACAAAAAATGTGATTTTTTTCATTATAGCAATCTATTTTATTGCTTCAATGAAGCCTTTTTATATAAAGTCAATATAAATTTTTAATTTGAGTGATACAAAAAAAAATCTTGGGATTGCAAGGACATGTTATGTAAAAAAAAGTGTTAAAAAGTAGAGTTATGTTTGTGTTGGTTGTTTTAAACTAAATTGGCAGCATTGGCCATTTAGTGCCTCCACACATTGTATAGTAATGTTCTTATGTTTAAATATTTTATTTAAAATTCTTTAATAATTTGCTGAAGTTAATTTATTAGAAATGCTGCAAAAAATTTCCTGCCTTCCTAATTTTGTATAGCATCTAAATATTTTGGAATAGATTTTAGCAAAATTAAATATTGTATAATATAATATAAAAAAACTTTGGCATTGCAAGTTTTAAAATAATTGTTCGGCAACATTGTATAAAAATGTGAATTGGTTGTTACATAGTATGAACCTTGGATGAATTTTAAGAGAAAATAAAAAGTTCTCAATACAGTTCAAAGTTACACATATTATGCATTAAGTGATTAAAAAAATCTGTAGTTTTTTAATCGATGCATGTAGTTTTGATTTATTGGTAACTGTGATGTCTTCTGTTACTATAGACATTTAGTGAGATATATCTTAATATTAAATAAAAATATATTTAAAAAAAAAAGAACAAAAAATATGCATGTCCATTGCGCATTATATCGTTGAATATTTTCATGTATAATTGAGAAATAAAAAATGTATAGGAGAAACAAATTTTGTTTTTCAAGAAAGAGATGGCCCATTATTTGCTTGGTATATAATAATGGGGATTGGAAAAATATTATAACTGAAGTGAAAGATTATGTTTGTTCATATGAATGATTTTTGAAGAAATAACAAAATGAGCATTTTACAGGTCAGACAATATTTGTAAGTTTGTTTACTGTCAACAATATTTTTCACCATGCTGTATACATTTTACTATACCATTGTGCCAATGTTGAGATATTTTGTGTTAAAAGAAGGTACTTTTCTTGGTGTCGAAAGAATAATATTACAGAGCTTTAGATTGAGCTTAAACAGCTGTACAACATTATTCAGACTTGCTAACTTTGTTTGACCTGCAATTATTGTGATTGTAAGATTTTGATGGATCTGTTTCGAAGTAAAGTGCAAGACTGAGTTGGTGCATGTATCATTCGTTTACAACAGAAAATTTGGGCGAAACTCTGTATAAATGATATGTGGCTTTCAAGTTTAAAAGTATCATTACGTGTACCACCATGAATTAAAAAAGTGAAAACTTTTTTTATGAATAGAATAATAAAATTATTTTAAATTGAAATGGTGTTATTATTTAATTTAAGTAACTATGATTAATGGATGTTTGATATTTGATTAAAAGTTGACTAACAAATTGAATTCCTGTAAATCACTCAAATATGATATCTTTTATAATTTGTTGACTGAAATACATACTAGTTTCTCATTATTAAAACAAATGTCAAATCCATTAGTCAAGTTCACTTTTATACCCAACATATTCATTACTTTGGTAAAACTTTATAAATATCCTCCTTCAACTAGGAGCACAAAATCCAGATAAAAACAAAAACTATTATGGAATCATCCTAAGCTGAAACCTGATTTAAACAGTCGCATTGAGATCTAAGCTTTGATTTGCTACAGAACGGACTTCAATGGTATCCTTTCTCTAAATAGTCCCTCCTATGTTTTGTATTTAAACTTGTTTTAAAATAACATTAAGAAAATTATTATAACTAAAATTATCCCTTCATTTGAATTAGAAATTATACTTTAAGCTTTGCATGTGCTATTCGAATACCAACGAGTTCCCGACTCAGCGTTGAGGAACCCCATGGTACAGTCATTATCACATGTTAACCAAGTCACCACCGGTTGTGAGTGTTAAGTGCTTCCCGTGTATTTATGATGTTTGCCGAGTCTGGCCAGAGTTTTGTTAAACATAACATGAAACTTATTAAAAAATACAAAAATTTGTAGTGACTTACTTTGCTATGGTATTGACTATACATGGTTGCACCTGTTTAAAATATTGGACTAATGTTCCACCAATCGTGTAGGTCCTTTGAGTAGTGGTATGGAAATATTTGTTTACTTCAGGTCTCAGGTTAGGATGAATCAATATTAGTTTAAATATAGCAGAATTTAATTCAAATGAAAGGATAAATAGAAAATTGCAGATATATTAAGATCTTCATACAGTTGACAGTTCTATAAGTACATATTATTATTATTATTTTAGATATCTGATAAATGATATTCAGCTCTGTCTTTTGACAAATAAAATCAATTATGGCTACCGATGTGCCCTTTGAATTGTCAAATTCTTAAGGATATGTTTTACCTACTTCATCCCTACCAGATTAGTGTAATTAGTAAAGTAGCACATAACCACCCCAACGAGTAATAAGATTTGTTGTGCAAAAAAAAAAACCTCTTAATTGTAAGCTGTAGGTCAGTCGATAATGAACAATTGAGCTACAATATTAAGTTCGCGAACAATAGAAATACAATATGTAGTTTGCTAACGATTAACAACAAGACTTGGTTTGCGGATGTTTAAACAGCATGATGTCATTTTGTGAAAGATTCAACAAGATTTGGTTTGTGCTTAATTGAACTACTAAATGTAGTTCAGTGAATTGTTGAGCTAGATAAACAAACTGCTTATTTTAGTAAACTGAATCCCTTTAAATTGTTTTGTCTCCCTCTTAACATCACATTCATATCCTTATGTATATAGTATCCAATAAATGATAAGTATCTCCATTCTTTTTATTAATAATACATTTCAATAGAGTACCCTTTAATTTATAAATTTAGTGAATATGTAGCAACAATATTTGAATTACCTTAAATAAAAATAATAGCTCATAGAGTTTCTTACTCTCCTTATACTTAATAAAAGATTATATCTAACATTTTACTTGGAGTCATGAACTGTAAATGGCTGGCCTACCTACCTTTTGGTGTGTCATACTCTCCTAATACTACTTTGTAGACTTGTCAGGTTTATGAGACCACTAATTAAATTAATTTTACTTATAGAGTCATCTGTGAAACAAGCTATGTACTATTTGGTTCAATTCAAAATAATCCATAGTCTACATCATAAATGACTCTCCCATAGTCTACATCATAAATGACTCTGTCGGCTGGTATTTAATTTCTGTCTTGGAACTAGGACAAGTTAAACGTAAGTCTGGTGAAAGGAAAATAAAACAAACCAAGAAGTAATGTAATTACAACAAGATTTAGTTCGCGCTACCTGGAACAACCAGATGTAGTTCGAGAATATTGAACTACAAGAACTGTTAAACTAGATAAACGAACTGCTCATTTCAATGAATTGAATCTCTTAGAACTGTCCGCCTATTTCATAATATCTTATACATATTTTTATGTATATATTATTCAAAAGTGATATAAAAATAATCAAATTCTCCCCATTATTATTATTATTATTATTATTATTATTATTATTATTACAATAATTAGTATTACATTATTTATTCCTTTAAGCAGCATTTAATTTATAATCTTAGTGTACATATAGTATCAATATGTATGCCATTTTAATTACCTTAAATAAAAAAATAGTAGGCTAGGAATTCCTTACTCTCCTCATACTTGATAAACATTTTTATCTAATACTTCACTTAGATTCATGAACTGTTAGGAGTCGTCTGTCTACCTTCTGATGTGTTATATTCTCCTAATACTACTTCACAGATTTGCCCCGTTTTCGAGCAGAGTGAATATTATTTATTACAGACAGAGTCGCTCGCTATCTGTGAAACAAGCTATGTACTATTTGGTTTGATTCAAAAACCTACATAGTCTATCTAAATCATAGATAGCTCTGTCAGTTAATATTTAATTTACGTGTTAGAAATAGGACAAATCTGTTAAGAGGCCTAGTGATAGACAAATAAAAAACACACCAATAGTGAAAATTTCAAAAAGTAAATATTTTATTTTTCTTTGATGAAAACAAAAGTAATACAAGTTCAAAAATCTTAATGTATTTTGTTTATTAATTATGTATGAATCATTCATAATGATCGAAAGGTAGTTTTAAATCAAAACTATTAAAAGTTATAATATTTATATATAATTCATTTTTTATATCAAGTTTTCTTTTGAAATACATATATTAATTACTATAGTACCTTTCTCATCCCTATTAAATTAGGATTAAAAGTGCATGCATGGCCTTATAAGCTCGGGTAATAAGACTCGATTGAAAAAACCCAGACGCTAACGATTAAACTACAAGATGCAGTTCAATAACGATTAACAAGTTTTGGTTCGCACTCGCTTAAACTACCAGATGTAGTTCGAGAACCTTTGAGCTATCAGATGTAGTGTGTGAACTGTTGAGCTAGATAAGCAAACTAGTGATTTCATTAAATTGAATCATATTGAACTGTTCTGCTTATGGGGGCGGCCAGACTGGGCGAGCGAGCGATTAAAATATAAAATAGATTGGTTTACAGGCGCTAGGCAATATTATTGTATGTTGGTTCATTGAGCGCTAGGAAAATCTCATTTTGACATTTTTATTAGTATCGATAGGCTTAGCACACTTGCTATTTTGATCGATTCAAAATAATCCCAAGTCTATCATAGATGCCCTTGTCAGTTAGTGAGTAATTTTTCTGTCATAGAAATAGGACAAGTTAGTTAAGAAGATTAAGTCTGGTGATAGGAGAATAAAACACACCAGGAGGTATTGATTGTAAAGAGGAAAATCACCCAAACAGTAAAGCTATTCTATCCTATGTTTATTTATTAGCATAAAATGTTTGGTAATTAAATATCTTATTTCCCTCTAATACGATCAAAAATAATACTAATTCATAAATGATATTTTTTTTAAATAATCGATAAGTAGTTTAAAATAAAAAATATAATTGTTTTCTTTATATATTACTTTTTTTTGTATCAATTTTGCTTTTGGTTCATCGGTGTGTAACCCTGGTAGTAAGACGGAGTTTTAAAAAATAATAAAAGACTATGTAATACAAGGTGTATGTAGGTCAGTCGGTCGCGAAAGATTGAACTACAATATTTAGTTTGTGAACTATTGAACTACAAGATGTAGTTCGCGAACGATTAACAACAACAAAAATTTGGCCCTCAATGACTATTAAATTACTAGATGTAGTTCGTGAACTGTTGAACTAGAAACGAACTGCTTGTTTAAGTAAACTGAATCACTTTGAACTGTTCTGTCTATCACACGCATACATATTTCTATTTATATTTGCTTGAAACGTGAAATAAGAAATGATCAAAACCTCTAAAAAAATTTTTTATTAGTAACACATTTCCATCAAGTACCCTTTAATTTATAAATTTAGCGAATATCTAGCAATAACATTCATGCTATTTTAATTACTTACCTTAAATAAAAAATATTGGTTTGTAAGAATTTCTTACTCTTCTCATACTCGATAAAGGATTTTAGCTATCATTATACTTATTCTGCTTTTATACACGCGCTTTGTGTCGCGCGACACACGACTGCAAGAGTTTTGTAGGTTCATTTAGAGTCATGAACTAACTACCATTAGCCGTCTTGCCTACCTCTTGGTGTGTCATATTCTCCTAATACTACTTCGTAGATTTGTCCGGTTTCCGAGACAGCTTATGAATGAATGAAATGACTGACAGAGTCATCTGTGAACCAAGCTATGTACTATTTGGTTTGATTCAAAATATATCGTATACGGATGGCTCTGTCGGCTAGTATTTAATTTATATCTTAGAAATAGGACAAGTCTGTTAAAAAGTGTAATTCTGTGATCACCCAAACAATAAAAGCAGTGTCGGAGCGTGATATTTATTTTTAGTGGGACCAGGTCAACGCTTACCAGTAATAATTTTTTTTCTCACCATGTGTTGTTAACATATTAAATTAAATTCGTTAAAATTTTTCTAATTTTTAAAAGTAACTAGAATTACAAAATCACTAAACAAATCTACATTCAGAAAGAATAAACGAATTCAAGTTTTGAATTAAACTTACCAAGTAAGGACATTACTTTTACAAAAGTTGAGTGCATCTGTCTCTTAATGCCAGTTCATGAGTACCAAAGTATTTTAAGCATTCTCTCTGCCTAATAAATGCCTATTTTTTTACACTTTTCATTGACCCTTGTGGCTCCTGTAAATGTTTTATCTTTATCTGATAAGAACAAAGATAACACAAATTAAAATTTTTAATGTATTTTATTTTAAATAATCAAGTGTAAATCATTTATAGTGGTCAATGGGTAGTTTAAAATAAAATCTATCAACATATGCTTATACAAATCTGCCTTTGGAATACATATGCTAGACATGATATCTTCTTCAGCACTGTCACTTTAGAGGTGTTAGTACATCAGCATAATAACGAGGGAAGTGGTTTAAAAAAACTGAAGAAAAAAAAAAAGAACTGAACTACAAGCTATATGTCAGTCAGTTGCAAACGATTGAGCTGCAATATGTAATTCACGAACAATTGAACTACAAGGTGTAATTTGTGAACGATTAACAACAACGCTTGATCAAAAGTGTAGTTCATGAACTGTTTAATTAGATAAAATAACAGCTCAATTTAGTGAAGTGAATCAGTTTGGACAGTTATGCCTCGCTCATAACATCACGTACATATCCGTATGTATATTGTATCCAATACATAATCAGAAACTCAACTTTTTTTAAATTATAAATAATAAATTTCCATCAAATAGTCTTTAATTTATAAATTTAGCGAATATCTAGTAACAATATTTACGCTATTTTAATTACCTTAAATAAAAAAAAAGGACTTAGAGTGTTTCTAATGCTCCTCATACTCAATGAAGGATTTTAGCTAACATAACTCTAAGTGACCTGCGACCTTCTGGTGTATCATATTCTCCTAATACAACTTCACAGATTTGCCTAGTTTTCGAGACTTAAAATGAATATTACTGACAGAGTCATCTGTGAAACAAGCTATGTACTATTTAGTTTGATTCAAAATAATCCATAGTCTAAATCATAGATGGCTCTGTCGGTTAGTATTTAATTCCTGTCTTTAATAGGCCAAGACTTTTAAGAAGTTCAAGTCTGGTGATAGGATAGTAAAATATACCAAGAGGTATTGTAAAGAGAATAATCAACTAAATAGTAAAGCTATTGATTATTTATTCCCATAAAAATTAAAAAAACTATTTCCCCCCCATCCCCATAAAAACAAAAATATTACAAATTCAAAAAGGTTAATTTTATTAATATATTATTGTGTATAGAGCATTTCTATTTATCATTATTATATTGTAAACTTAAATTGTAAATGTAAAACATTGATAAATTAAATCAATTAAATAACAAATATTATGTCCCTCCTATTGTATGCCGTCGGCCGCCCGTGCCTGGTCTTATCTCAACCGCTTTCTCCTCTCCGAGCATTATAGCATCTGTTATTAAGATTTGATGCTCGGACTCCCTCCCCGAACCCAAGTACTACTACAGTAGCCCCATGGCTTCTTTGGTGCTGACTGACAGTTCACAGCTGACTTCTGACAGTTAACATTTAGGTATATACCTAAATTTTGACTGTCAGAAGTGACAACTGCTAAAGACATGTTTTTTGCAGATCATATGGTTCGGCGTAGGGATACATAATTTGGTCTGGTAGCTTTTCAAAGCCGTCAGAAGTCAGCTGTCAGTCAGCACCACAGAAGCTAAAACTGAGGTATAGACTTGTCTGGCCTTCAATCCCTGGACGTGATCATCCACGGGTTGGCAATGAGATTCTTTTCACGAACGTTGGATAGTTCAGTAGTTCTAATGCATTCTTACGGGAAGTCGGCGATTACGACGCCCCAGCTTTTGTTCACAGACGCATCGGAGAGATGGCGTAGTGGACCCGCCCCCCCCTGCTGGGTATGACTGACCAAGGAGGTAGTCTGTAACGGTGAGGAGCAAACGATCCTGAGCAAGTTCAAGGCCGGATCCACTGGGACTCAGCTCCTGCACCTCGCTAGACCTTCCGGCTGACGTTGAATCCAGGCGGCCAGGCCCGCGTGTGTGGGGGGGAGAGAGAGAGAGAGAGAGAGAGAGAGAGAG